>VDFB02271358.1:973816893-973913586 GCA_007258455.2 Sequoia sempervirens
ATAATGAAAAGGGCTATTATGGGTACCATTTCTAGACAAGGAAAAATTCAAAAACAACAAAGGAAAAAAGGAAAAAGGAATGAAGCAGATTGGATCGAGGCAATGGAGCTCAAGGATGGCTTGGCAGAAATGGTGGAAGATCTTTAGAATAATTGGAGCTTCATTGAAAAATCCTATTATAATTTTATGTTTCTTGATAGAGACTTGGATATTAGGCATTGGTTCCTCTTTTTGATCTTTTTGTTTAAAAACTGCTATTATCTATGTTTGGTTGTTAAGTTTGTTATCAACCTTTTGTGGCTTGAAACTTTAACTATTTTTTCTATGTTATATACTGTTACCTAGTTTCTTGTTAGCTACGAACTTCATGTCTAGTCTATTTCACGGTTTTGTAATGGGGAATAGGTTAATGGCTTGTCTAGTAAGGTTAATATTTGGAAATGACCATGGTTTGGGCTAATTGCTATTTTGTTACATGGTTTTTTGTTAATGCAGATTGATTTTTTTATTATGCTAACGGGTATGAGAAAAATGTAAGTATCTTTGGTTTTGTATCCTATGTGTGTTGTTTCTATGGTTATTAGTTGTTCTTGACTAGTTGTTTTCTCTAGTCTATTTTTTTGTCCTTCTTTGTATGAAATTAGGGCCCTAACCCTACTTAATCAAAAACATATTCCAATATTATAAAGTGACATATATTCCATTCCACTTCATGCCATGTGTTAAATGATGTGTATAATTCTTCCTATCATGTTATGCCCCTTATAAACAATGTTACCAAGTGTTTGGAAGAATATTCCAATCCACATGTACCTCCAAATCTCACATGGGCATCCCATTTCAACCATCATATGATATAAGAGATACACAAATGAAATGATATTTGCGACAATAAAATCTTGAGTTAGATTACCATATTGTTCAACTCGGACTTTCAAGGTGAATAACACACTTAATTCTATCAAGTATTTCTATGCCTCTTACTATGAAAACCATCAAGAGACAATAAATCTAAAGATATAAGACTATCATGAGTTATACAAGTGATATCAAGAATAATAAAAAAAGGTATGATCATCCAAAAATGCATTACTAGAATAGATTGATTTTTTTAGAGTCAAATCACTATCATATTCTAGAAAATAAGTATCATCATTATAAATCATAAATTATATTGGTAAAGTTAGTGATATTATTAAGAATTGAAGAGAAGACATCTATCATTCTGCGATCTGGCGGCGAGAACAGAGGGATGCGATGTAATATACAAGCGTGGTAGGGTTATCCTAATGATGGATCATGGAGTATGATCTGAAACATTGATATAAAAATTTGCACACATTTTTTCCAAAAATATTGCATACTAACTATTATGGACTGTGGAAACAACATAATGTTATTAATATGCAAACTACTAAAGGGATACAAATTTAAATAAGGACCTAAATACACAAGGAGAAAAAAATCTAAAAAATGTAATGGGAAAATTACACAAATCATATATGAAACTTATAAATAATAACAAAAATCTACCTACAAGAATAGGAGTTGAATTTATAGATTCACAAAAATATAGTGGAGATAAAACAACCTTACATTAATTTAGAAGTCCAAGATGAGTGATAAAGAAATACATAATAATTAGACCCTTAATTAACTGGATAATAATTTGAGGTTGATAAATTGATAAGTTGAGTAAGTTGAAATAAAATTATGCTAAAATTATTAAGATAGAATTATAAATAAATGATAAATGAAAATTGGAGATTAGGGCTTACCTAAATTTTTGTTTGATGTTAATGTTGATGATTGTGATGCTTTGATACATAAATACTAATATAATTTGGAACTAGAATAATGGTCAAACTCCCATGATGAATGGACTCTAATATTTCAAGGGCCTAGGATAAGATCACACTCATGATCTAGTCCTCAAGCACTTTGCACTTGGCACGATTTAGTCCATTGTAGAGATTGTCCTTTAACACTTACATAAGATGTTTTCCACATTTTATATTTGAATCTAAGAGAGGGTGGTGTTAATAAAAACTTTTAGATGCATTATTTATATATATATATATAAAGAGAGAGGATCATAAAAAATATTTAAATATAGTTAGGTTAGTAATTTAATTATATAAGATGAAAATATAGAAACTTGAAATATTGAATGTTGATGAGCTATGTAAACTATGCTTGACACAAATTGAGACTACAAATTTTATTTTATTTTATTTATAATATAATACTTATAATGGTGAGATTTGCATACTTATGTCAACTCTAATTTATTTTTGGACCCATTGTGAAGAAATGTATTGATATAATTACATAGAAAGAAGTGTCATTGCCTTGTGATAAGTTTGGTTCATTCCCTAATTCTTTACACATCCCATTTTCATATTCTTCTATATATTCAACCTTATTCTTTCCCTAATTACACCTATTCCCATACACTTGCTTAACATTAGCCTAAATTTCCATGCACCCAACCCTACCTCAATATTTCCATTTCCTATCCTAGTTCGTTCCTTTGATTGGTTAGTTTGATCCCACATGATGCATAACTAAACCTTAATTTAAATTAAAAAAAATTGTCAACTCCTACCATTTTCTACTAATTGTTGGGAGTCAACTTGGTACACATATTTGTGACTATTGATTATGTCTTTATTTTTAAAAACATTCAATTTGGAGCTTTGAAATGAATCAACAATTACATTAGAATTTTCTAGAACATCTTTATGTGTGAGAGTGCCATGCTTGATAATCATTTATGACCATTAAATAGTCTAATCAAGGGGGTCAACATATGATAACATGACTATTGTGATTCAGTAATCTCCTCTAGATATTTTTAAACATCACTAATCCATATACATCAATAAAGAATAGAGATGGGGTGAATTAGGTCATATAAGTACACCATCTAATTGACCAATCTTATAAGTTTTAGGACAAATATGTTTTCATGATAGTTCCCCAAAGTATGAGATAGATAATAAACAACATAAATTCAACTTATTAAGAATTTTACAACTATAATAGTTCCTAGATAATGAGCAAATCAAAGAACCATTTTTTATCGTAAGACACCCAAATTATTCTTCATTATAATTACAAAAACTAAATATCTAATCCTCTTTACATTTAATTTTTAAAAATAATATTGATTCATATATCATTCCAAACTTTCATTAATCAAATCTAAATAAGTGTTATTGATTATTACTTTAATTAACTTAATTTTATTAAAAAAAAAAATTATTCCTTCACAATATTAGAAGTGAATTGTTTCAATATATATTTTTTACTAAAAAAATTTAATTATATAATATACTTTTAAATTTAAATAGTTTTTTAAGACTTAAATTATTATAAATATAATTAAACATTAAAATTTACGTAAAAAATAAAATAGAATAAAACTTCTATCTAATTTAATGTGACTTATAATGGGTACCCAAGGTAAGGGTTGTTGGGTCACTAGGCTAGATCGTAGGGACACCCTTGTAGTATCAAAAAAAACATGTGACTTATAATGCATTTTCAACTTAATATCTTTATGCAATAATAATGATGATTTCACTAGAAATGCCAATATTTGTTTTATCCATTCACTTATTTATTTTGGTGTATGTCATAAGTGAAAACAATTATTTTTAATTTTTTCTCTAATGGCAAGCTCAATAATAAGATGAACAGTCTAAAAATATGCTATGTAGGATAAATAATAAATTAGATCCTTTTAGTTTGGATTTTTTCTATGTAGGATAAAGAATACATTAGATCCTTTTAGTTTGGATTTTTCCTTAAATTTTATCATCTAAATCTTTTCCATTTGGGGAATGATAAAAAAACCATTCCTTGTTCTTGTACTTTAATAGGTAAATAGGTAAAATGATGTTTATTAATAATAATAAATAATAGTGTCCAAGTTTTTATTGATGTTGTGAGTGTAATGATTTTTGATTTATTTCATAAATTGAGTGATGTTAGAAATTTTATATAAGAAGACAATAATTTTAAAGTCAATAATGTAATTTTATCAAGGTCAGAATTTATTTTTATATTAATTTATGTTGCCACCTCATAATATACAATGACTAGTATGATGTATATATAGTCTTTGTTTCATTCTAGTCATTAATAGAATTGAAATTTGATTCAATGAATTAAATGCATTGGACATGTAGTTTACAAAAAAGTTAAGAAAATTTTGACTTTTGTATTCTCAACATGAATTAATAGAAAGAAAGATAAATCATATTTTTATAATTATTTAAAATATAAAATTAAATTTAGACTATAATTTTTTTTGCTTAGTTTTCTAAGTCTTATGTTCATTGGCTAAACTAATAAAATAAATTGAATGCATTTGATAATACATTCTTGTTTCGACATGCATTAATAATAACATTATTTTTAGTGATTGTCTTTGTCTAGTAAAAGATAAGGGCTGGATTGCATTTTTTTTTTTAAATATAGTTATATTTTATGGATCAGAATATGAATACATGATCTTCTATGTATTGAGGTATTGCATTATTACATTATTGAATTTTTTATAATGAACATTTCAAAGTTTTATATGGTTTAGGGATCATTAATTTTTCTAATATATATTTTTAGTTATATTAGTGCTTAATTTTTTTAATTTGATTTTAATATCAAGTTAAATTTATAAATTATTTAGGATTTAAATCTAAAGTTTCATATAATTTTTCATGAGCATTAAATTTAGTGTTCATTATATTAGTTCATTATTTCAATTTTAATGTTTTACTAACATAATTAAGTTCCAAAGATTGAACCAACATGCTTAGTAAAGCTAGTATACTTCTCATTTCACAATGTAATTTTTAAGATTTGTTTTCATTCTCTTCATTTTCTTTCTTGACATCATTGTCCTTCGATAAGTATTTGTAATTTTTTTAATTTATTTTTAAATATCTCATCTCTACTCATATAGATCTTTTGGGTTGTACAATTAGTTAGCCTATAGGCCTTAGATTCTTGACAATACCCAAGAATGATGTAATATCAATTTTGTTATGCTTTATTCTAGAACATATACATAAGCTATGCTTCCAAATATTATGAGATTTTTTATTTTTAAATTCCTTCATAATCGAGATATTTGTTAGGGGTGCTACCATCCAAAGATTTTTTGGTGCCTATTTAACAAGTGCACTATTATGGTTGAAATTAACATAGAATTTACTCTACATCTTCATTCCATTGAGCATATATTTTTTTGGCTATTCCATTTTGTAGTGGCACATTAATAATTGTTAATTTTAGCTCAATCCCTCATGTAAAATAAAAATATCAAATTCTTTAGACACTCCACCCTCTATCTATGATGAGTGGCCTACTTCTTATTTATTTTATCCTTAAAATATTGAAGAGTTGAAATATTTTTATTTATTCCTCAATAGATATATACATATCTCTTAGGAAAAATCATCAACAAAGAGGACGTAATATTTAAATTCACTAAATAATTCTTCAAATGTTCATAACTATGAATTATGTCAAGGATATCTATGGATTGAAATGAATTACCATTCTCAAAATCCATCCTATGTTGTTTCCAGATAGTATATCTATATAAAAAATAAACATGTTAGTCATGATGTTTAAGATTCTAGAGTCCATTATCTACTTAATTAATTTATTTAAGCATTCATGACTATAATGATCAAAATATTATATTATAATGAAAATTTATTATTAAAATATCTAAGAGCAAGATGTCAATTAGGAATGGTATAAGACTAAAATTTGAGAGTTATAAAATTTGAAATGTTCTTATCTTTTAAAATATAATATATTTTTTAATTTTTTTTTCAAAATTAACTTCTAAATTATTTTCAATCAATTGAATAAATAGAAATAAATTTACATTTTAAATACAAATATATTATTATGCACTTCATAGAGAATTGAAGGGAAATAACTCCTTTACATTAGAAATTTTTATCTAGATAAGATGAATAATTCCGATATATTCATTCATATTCATGAGCCATTATTTCCTTAAAATCATGTTTAGTTGCACTAGAGTTAATATTCTAGACATCTTTTTATCTTTGGTATTTAGGTATAATTGGACATGCAACCAAAGGATCTCATCATCACATTCTTCTCTATCAATAATGAAATTACTTTTACGTCACTTTGGTTAGAATCTTTGCTGATTCTTTTATGATTTTATATTAGCATATTATACCAAGAATCCTTCTTGTTATGTGATCTTCCAAAAATATATCATTTTAATATTTGTTGTGATCTATGATATTTTTAAAAAATATTTTTTTTAGTGTTTCCAATGAGAATGGTAATGTTGTGGCCATTGTCTTTGGATTTGTTTCTTTTCTTTTTTAAAGAGATATATTTCTTCTTCATCTTCTATTATTGATTGTTGGGTTTCTTTTCTTTTATAGTAGTTAAATTAATTATCCATAAACACCATATATATTGGTTGCATTTAAAGATGTTGTAAAAAGCTTGTATGAAGGTGGAAGATCTCGTAAAATAATACAAATTAGCTTATCACCAACTATAATTTGTTATAGGGAGTGACCCTTTACTGAAGTGGTGGGGCTTCTTTCCTATAGGGCCAACAACCAAAGTTCAAACCTCGCGGGTTCTTTCTCTACCACGTCAACAATGGAGATTGTTTGACCTTGGTGTTAAGGGGATACACTTTGGTGAAGTGATGGGGCTTCTTTCCTATAGGGACAACAACAAAAGGCTCATAACATTAATATCATATAATTTTTCATTTTGGAACCTAGACAAACCACATTGTCAAAGCTACGGTTGCCTACAACCATTTGAATTTGGCTTACTCCTTGGGCTTTCATAAGATATGGATTGAAGGATATTCTTTAAATATTTTGAATTATCTTAAAAAAATTAAATAGCCTGAGTTGTTCCATTGAAATTTTTATTAAGGATTCTATTTTGATTCTTAATACTCTTGATGAATTTCACATCTCTCATATCTATAGGGAGGGAAACCCCATTGCAGATGCTTTTTCTAACATTCACATTGTAAATGGATTGACTAAGTGTTGGGATAAGGTGATTGATGTCCCCTATCACAGTCAAAATCTTATTAATTATGATATGAATAGGGCTCATTTTGGAAGGGGATTTAGATAATGAAAGGACAAGCTTGAAAAGGCTTTATGATCTAATGATGCATAAAATATATGCATTGGGAAGTGCTTTGATGGTAATTAACACCTACTATCATCTCACATGGATTATGGGTATTTTGGTGAGTTATCAAAAGTGTTTTTTGTGGGGTCAAAAGGTCATTTTCATTTCCCTATTTCTTAGAAAAGATAAATGGGTGGGGATAGAAGTAGAATTGAGCCCTTGTCCTACAAGGATGTTAAAATATAAAGCTATGGTTTGGAAGATCCTTTATTATTGAGGTGTTACTCCCTATCTTTAGAAGTTGCACAACCATGACCTTGAAATCACTAGGGCCTTTGTTAATGGTTGGCATAATTGTACCCTCAAGGCTGATGGGAAGGAGCTAATTGTTATGAAGGATCTTACAATGAAAATTGTTGGTCTCTGGTGTAATTAAATGTCTTGTACCTTGTCTTAGGTCATGATTACACCTTAGTTAAGTTTACTTAGGGACCACATAGGAGGTTGTTGGAGATTTTCCACTTTTGGTGGACTTGACATGTCATTACCACATCACTTCCACCTTTTGTGGACACATCATGTGATCTATCCACCTTTTGTGGGTGATCCACCTTTTGTGGTGATTATCACATTATCTCTTTCCCACTTTAGGTGGAGTGATAACTTTTCATTATTGTCTCATGTCATAAGATTCGACACTTTGTCATATCATTTCTCTCTTTCTTTCCATTTGGTCCATAGATCATGTGATTATCTCTCCACCTTTTGTTCCTCTAATCGACAGTCAAATGGGGGTCAGTTGCTCCTACCGACATCCACCTGGAGGGCTTTCTTCACGGTCTTCAGCTTTGGGTTCTTTTGGTTGGCTTCTTCATCAGCATTTCCAGTTTTGCATCATGTTGATTGTAGTTCTCCTCTATGTAATGTTGTAATCGCACTAAAATAAAGTGCCACAATCTATTATTTCAGTGTACTCTGTCATGTTCTGTATGCTTCTTTGGATTGATCTATGTATCTAGTGTTAGTTCCTATATACTCAGCGAATGCAGCGGCTGGTTACCCATGCATTTCGGTGAGATGGACTAAACACCATATAGACCTCTTATTTTGGAAGCACTCTACCTGTCTTCAGAAGTTTGGTTCTACATCCAGAGACTTGGTGCATGGCTCCAGTGAGACTTGATTGTACAAATATTGTACCCAATATGCTATTATTGAGCATTCAGTTGATGCTCACGCAGTTGTCTTCTTGGTTTGACCTTATTCCTGTTGCAGTGTGGATTCTTCTACAGTTCTTCATTGACAGATTCTGCAGTTACTCTTGAGTTGACAGATTCAACTCAGTCACTAGTTATGTGGCATCTTCTGCAGTTGTACCTGATTCTTCTATCAGTGCTTTGCACAGTTTGGCATTTCTTTTGGAACAACATTTGAGGACTCATCATCATCCTTGGTCCACTCTACTTCAGCTTTCACATTGTTCTACATTCTCTCCTTCTTCAGTTTAGATTGGGGACTCTTGACATTGTGACATTTGAGCAGTGACTCTCCATTGAGGGGGGGTTGCATGGACTATCTCTTATGGGGGGGACTTTTTCCTCACTTGAGGTTTTATCCTTCCTAGAGCATGATTCTTGTTTTTGTTTCTCTCTTTTGGGGAGGAGTTTTGTCCCACTGGGTTTTCTCCTTTTCTTCACTTTATGAGAGATTGCATTGTTTGTACATGGGTACCCTAACATGGCCTAGTAGCTAGGACCCATCTTGTATTGTTTATATTTGTGTACATTCTCCCTAAGTTGCACTTAAGGGGGTTTGGTGTAATTAAATGTCTTGTACCTTGTCTTAGGTCATGATTACACCTTAGTTAAGTTTACTTAGGGACCACATAGGAGGGTTGTTGGAGAGATTTTCCACCTTTGGTGGACTTGACATGTCATTACCACATCACTTCCAATTTTGTGGGTGATCCACCTTTTGTGGTGATTATCACATTATCTCTTTCCCACTTTAGGTGGAGTGATAACTTTTCATTGTTGTTCATGTCATAAGATTTACACTTGTCATAATCTTATGCCCTCCTATGTTCTCACCTTGGCTATATAACCAAGGGGTCTCCTATGTACTATTGTACTCATATCTCATATCATTGACATTGAATACAGTTTATTCTTGTCATCTTATTTCTATCTCTCTTATTCTTGTGCTTTCTATTAGGCCTCTAGATCTTGGGTGGCTACCTTCATAGCCAATTCTTACAGCCTCTCCAACTAGGTTAGCAAGTTCTTTAGAGAAAGGAAGTCTTCAAAAGGTGTAGTTAAACAATTCTTGAAGGGGTCAAAAGTGTTGAGGGTGATTTTAGTACTGCACAACGTGCTAGGAAATAAGGGTTTATTGCCTCTCTTGAAAAGTAGTAATAATTACTCCAATCTTCTTTTCTACTAGGTATTGACTGTGTGGATAACACAATTGTAAGATCAGTGTAGTTTCACGAGGGGATCTAGAATTTAGACAACTAGAAAATTATATGCAATTGTAAAAAATAATTTCAATAACTCAAAACAACAAATTGCATTTCAAAAAATAGTAGATTGAGAGTTATTTTATTTCACTTTCAACACAATGTATGAAACATTTATAAAATAAAGTGAAAAAAGTAGGGTAACGAGGAATAATACAAATTTATCTTTACCAAAAAAAAGCATCAAGCATTCAATCAATCACGTCTATAGGTTTGAACAAGATCTTTTGTAACAAACATTAATAGAAATAACATTCACACATTTGTGATTAATGGAGTGCAATCTTCAAAGGAAACAAAAAATCATAATATTTTTGAATTTCATTCAACCAGAACATTGTTAATCATGTGCATATCTGGGATAAATCCTACTTAATTCTACAAATTAAACTCAGATCTCATCATTTTAGCAATTGTAATTTAAACATAATGATCATACCATCACCATGGTATTGAATCCAAATGCATGCAACATAGGCATAATCCTTAGATAAATGAATCAACACTTTGCAACAAAGTTAGCAAGAAAAATTCCAGACCGATATTGTATTTGTTTGTAGTTGCAAAAAATACATAAGAATATGGACTCTTCAACTAATCCATAATTAAACAAAAATAGAAAATAAAGTTCCCATGATTGTGGATCTAAAATAATGAACAACTAGAACCAATTGCAATGTCTAAGTCTTGAACAAAAATAGAATTGAAATTAAAACTTTAAATAAAATAAGACTGAACTGGGTGTCCTAGTTGCAGCCAAGTCTTTTTGCTAATTCGAAGGAAAGCATAAAATAATGGAAAATAACTCATTTGTAGGATAAAGTCACTTGTTGTAGGGGCTCTACTATTTTGAATTAATAACTAAACAGAAGAGAGAATCATAACTATAGAGAGCCTAAAATGGAGACATACCAAAGGATGTATGGTGATAATTCTCTCCTAATTGCAACCATTTCTCTTGAGTGCCATGCTTATAATGCACCACTGAAAATATACCATACTCAAATTGAACTCTCCTCTCCTAAATTACAAAAAGAAGGCACCATCCAACCCACAACTGAAATTATTAAGAGGACTGAAAATCAATGTCATGGAACATACCTTGCCAAATTAACTCAAAGAAGACAACATTAGCTAACTCACCATTAGTCATGATCCTGGGAAAAATACAAGACACCTTGCTCAACCATCACTCCCACAAGTATGAGTCAAGTCAATCACAACCATGTCTTTGAAATCCCTCAACCCATAAATACTTTTGTTGTCACCATCTTGAATCATGGCATCAACACTTAACCTCCCAGTGTCAAATGGAAAGCCTCGACCACACCAAAGCAACCAAACCAATGCAATAATTAAACTATTATCTATAATCATGCATGTCATCTCCATGAAGTAATTGTAGTGACCATTTCTCACCAAAGTGGAAGCAATGAAAAAATGAATTATGAACAAGAAAATACTTACAACCAACTGCCCAAAATTCTTCCAATGCTCAACAACAATTTGATCATGCAAGGGTGTCTCTATAACAAACAAAAATATATAAGGGAAACAATGATCAATATGAAATCCAAATCAAATCATAGGAGAGATGAGTAAGGTTGTAACAAAAAAATCATCCCCTTTGTTTAAATTACCTCTACCATCCAACCTCGCCCAAGAACTATTCAACTGTTGGGAAAAAGAGACCATCCAACTCATTTGAAAATCAAGATTTGAAGTTATGTGCAATCTGATCAGAAATTGGGCAGCAATACTAACACTAGAGGTTGACCCACTACTCCAATCTTGAGACAACATCCCATAGCAACAAACTATACCTGGGTCCCAAATCCTGCAATTAGATCCAATCTCATCATTGAAATTAGTTAGATCTTTTTCATAACATTTGAAAAGTGGATTATCACAAGTAAAATCAACATCCACCATGAATATAGAATCATCAACAATCTGAAAATTATCTACAACTCCAAAATTAGGTTCATCCTCTTGTTAATCCAAACTGCCATTTTTTGAATTTTTAAGACAACGCGCAAGGTCATATTCCTGCATTACCCATCTGACCTCCTTGACCTTTCTCTACTCTCCTTCTCCTTGAATTTTTGTGCTTCATAGAGTTGAACACTTTCTTCAAGAAGTGACCCTTGGACACTTTCCAAAGAAAGTTTGGTAGATTTAAGCTTACTAGCGAGCTTTCCAACTTCTCCCTTTAATTGCTCAGTCAAGGATAGGGTCTCATTTGCAAACTTGTTAGCCATATCTCTATCATGTATTGTGTGAAAAGAAGTTATTTTAATTTATTCTATGGTGTTCTTCATTATTTTCAAATTAGAATAGGAAACATTAAGCTTATTTTGACCTCTTGGTGCATTTTATATGATGCTTTCTATATGCCTATTTGTTCTATCCAATCTCTAAGAGAAAGCATGTACTACATTTTCAAAAAACACCAAGAATTTATCCTTACAACTCTCCTCATGAACTTCAATTTTTTTCAAGATTAAAGTACTATCATTATATTGCATGCAAAAATAAGAACCTCCTTCATACCTGTCATCACCATGGCTGTCCCAAATCTCATAAACTTCTCCTTTTCGCTCTTGATGAAAATGTGTAGCATTAGGTTGAGGATCCAAGTCAACAATGCCACTGAGTCTTTTCTCATAATCAAAACTTTTGTCTTTGCTCAAAATCAACACCAAGCAATAATAAATTGGATTTGTGATCAATATCATACCTTCCAACATTAGCTTCCTCAATGAAATCCTCCCTGCAGTCTCTTGGGATGAATCTAAAACAACATTGGAATGAAAGTGAATTTCATCCCAAGATAGATCCTCATCATACTTAGATGTTGAAACACCTAGATCCTAAGTGAAAGAGGTTTTATTCAATCAAGGTATAAGTATTCACCATGCTCCTCATGATTGGTTTCCTCTTTGAAAGTGTCACTCTCCATCTTCAGAGGACTGAATTCTTTATCAACATCTTTCTCCTTAGGCTTGGTTTGGAAGCCAACCCCAAAGCCACCTGAAATATCATCAATGAAATAGGATGAGTGATCATCAAAAAATAATTTGGATCTATCATCATCTTTAATTTCTCCATGTCCACCATCTGAAAGTGCATCAAAGAGCTCATCATTAGTATCTACTCCACTAGAAACATCAAAGTATATATTAGGCTTGGAATGATTATTGGATGAATCCAAACTAGGTTTCAAGGCTATTAATTTATCTTGTTCTTCTTGCACAACCTTATCCTCCTTTAGTGCATGCATGTCCATGGAGTCATCCTGAAACCTTGTCACACATTCATCATTCTTCAAAGCACTCATGAATTAGACTCTCCTACTATGAACTCTTCTACAATTACCTACTTGTCTTCAACCTTTTTTTCAAATATATCAATCAACCTTTGAAAAAATTCATCAAAAGAATCTACCTGAATGTGGACTTGGGTGTTCATACCTCGGTACCACCAATCATGAGCAACTCCTTCAAGATGTAAGATTGCATACTGAATGGAAACTTTCTCCTCCATGGAACTAAGTAGTAAATAGTCTTGCATCTTTAATAACCATGCTCTAGCTACTCGATCTTGTATGATCCATTAAAATTTGGAGCTGAAGACTTAAATATTTCCTTTCTACTACGTTTGGGGTGATATATGTAGCCCTTTGCAACATATATTCTTTGCATCAAGTGACATAGTCATTATATGGGACTAAATTTCTAAATCCTTCATCTTGATTATCATAAGTTTCTTTTATGGTTGCTAGTTCTCTTGCCAAATATTCCATGGGATCTAAAAGGGGAATGGATGTAGTAGGATCACTAACATCAACCATATTTTAACTCCTCTTTTCCCTTTGTAAAATACGATAAACCCTCAGGCTAGCAAGATCATGGCATTGAGACCATTGTAATATCCCTCATGAAAAATCAAACCCAAATCTATTTTTTTTATTTCTATCCAAAATTAAACAAAGAAAATCAAGTATAAGGGAAAATGCACCAAACAACTCCAAACTATGATTAAATAATGAGAAACTAATGAGGAAATATTAATTACTAATATGATCATGAATTTACATCATTTTTGTTGTTAATACATCAACTAATATCAATTGATCACCTTCTACAAATATGCATAGGGAAACACAATTTGGAAACTCTAGCACACCACCAAAACCCTAAGCAATCTCCACACAAAAAACCTCACAACCAACAATTGTTCTAGAAAGAAAAGTACATAAGATAATGCATCAAATACAGAGATATTTATTGCTAATAACAACAATATAAATTGAAATCCAAAATTCACTCCAATCCGAGAAAACCCCTACAAACAAACTGAAGATAAAGCTCCAAACTGAAATCAGGTATTGAGAAATTGTAAAGAATGATTTACTAAACATCCAAAAATGGAAATACATCATATTTTCTTCATATATAGTAGATAACAACCATGAAAAACTATAGTAAATTACATAGAAGAAATCTCTAAACAAGCTGCAAACACACATCGAAACTAGTACAAACTCCACATAAACTCTCCAATCTTAACACCAATGTTTTAGAACAAAGAATAGATATATGAAATACTATAGTGGCATCTAAATATGCTACTAACAACATAATTACACACAACAACCACTAATTTGAAAGATTCACACCAAACTAGGTCTAAAATCATGCAAACAAAATGAATACAAACTCCAATTGAAAGCTTTTCATCATAATGGCAATCTCTGGATGAAAAATTGCACCTAGAGACCCTCAAAACCATTGTCTCCAAGCCTCAATCCCCTTGGTTTACCAACCTCAAAGATTATTTCTTCATTGGTTTACTAGCCTCTAAAGAAAATCATAAACCTATGAGAGAAAACAATGCATAGAATGAAATCAACTTGGAAGACCAAACAATATATATCAAAAATCCTTTCCAAAACCAACTTTGGTACCGAAATTCAAATGACCAAGGAAAGTTATGCTTGCTTGCCGAGATTGTAGCTCCCACTTGCCAAAAGTGAAGTCACCAAGAAACATTCTAATCCCAACCTGCCAAATTACATGTCACTTGCCTTTTTCCAAGAAACCCACACCCTCCTTGGACCCCAATAATATTTCAAAAATATTAATTTATTTTTCACCATGACTGATTTAATTAATATAATTTGAAAACCAACTTTTCCAATTTATCCATGGGTCTTGATTTACTATTTTAGAAAACTGTGTTTACTAAAAATAGTAAATCTATTTTTAGAAAAGGGGGCATTACATATATCTAATTCATTTGTCCTAGTATGCAAGGTAAAGAATATTTTTTTAGTTCATAAGGCAAGGTTTGAATGGTATTATAAGAGAGGATGTTTTAAGAACAACCTCAACCCACTAGATTGACTCAATAAATTAAAGAGTAAATGGAAAAAAGGTGAGATTTTATCTATGATAGTAGATATAATAATTGACATTAATGTACAAAAAATATATTATTCTGCATTGAAGGGATAAGTGAGGAAGAAGATGATGAAGAATAAATACTAGAGTTTGGAAATTACCTAAATAAACGACCAACCATTTCTTGTCATGCACTCTCTAGAATTAGCACCCTAAAAATCTCAAGGTAGTGGGTTTCTTGAAGAAAGAGAGAGTAGCAATGTTGATAGACTCAAGAAACACTCATAAATTTATCAACAGGAAGTTAGTTTTTCATCTATATTATTTATATATGAAAGCATTAAAATTTAGGTCATGATTAAGGATGAGAGTGCTATTAGTTGTTCAAGGATATTTCCTAGTATCAAATTGTCCATGAAATAATAAAACAATTATTTCCATATGTTTGATATCTATATGGGTGTAGTAGACACTGTATTTTAATTCAAGTAGCTTAGTATGCTGGAGAAAAATGAGATGACCCTCATGGAGCTACTCATACATTTTCACCTAAAAGATAGGACAATTGAACTAAGAGGGTTGCCATCAAATGCAAAATATAATTAATAAGGGAATAGATAGGTTTTTGTCCCAATTATTTTCATTAGAATAATATCACTTAAAGGCTTCTACACCACTAGGTCTACATGTAGTTATAGATAAGAACTTAGTAGTTTTTGGAGAGATTCCAAAGGGATCACCTCCATATACAACTCATGACCATACCATTCAAATAATACCAAGGAACCAACTACCAAACATTAGGCCCTATAGGTGTCCATATGTATAAAAAGTGAGATTGAGAATATTGTTTAGGAGATGTTAGAGGCATGTATTATTAGGCATATAGTGCTTGCTCCCCTCTAATGATAATGGTGCATAATAAATATGACACTTAAAGGATGTGTCTCAATTATAAAAATATCAACAAGTACACCATAAAATTTTATTTCCCCATTTTAGTAATTAATAATTTGTTAGATGGGATTAATAGTGTTGTTCATTTTACCAAACTTCATCTTCATTCTAGTTATCATCAAATCAAAATAAGAGTTGAGGTTCTACATAAGATAGTTTTCTAAACCCATGACCATCACCTTGAATTTTTTATAAGTCCTTTTGGTCTCAAAAATGCACTCTTTATATTTTAAAGCTTGATAAACTCTATCTTCAAGCCTTTTATATAGAAATATATTTTGGTATTTTTTGATGAAATCTTAATATTACAAAACTTGGGAGGAACATTTGTAGCATGAAAATAAGGTTTTGGATATTCTTGAACAACATCAAATATATGCTAAGCCATCTAAGTGTGTGTTCAAAGTTAAAGAAGTGGAGTACCTAGGTCATATTATTTCATGTGGAGTTAATATGTACCCTCTCAAGATCAAGGTCAAATGTGTAAAACATAAAATACCTAAGACCATCAAGAACCTATGAGGTTTCTTGTGACTCACATGCCACTATCACCAATTTGTAAATATTATGGTAGCATAACAACACCTTCCACATTGTTGTTGAAGAAGGATTCCTTCTAGTGTAATGAAGTCGCTATTGGGGAACTTGAGTAGATAATTGAAGCCATGTTCACAACTCCAATTTTAAATACTCTAGATTTTTCTAAAACATTCATTCTTGAATGTGATTCTTTAGGACATGGCATAGGAGTGGTATTCATGCAATTTTGAAGAGCATGGATCATTTGAGAGTTGTGAGCTAAAAGGTAATAATTTGTTGAAACCAATATATGAGAAGGAAGTGTTTGTTATCTTGTGTGCAATCAAACAATGATAATTTTTATCTAATGGGAAGGAACTTTGAGGTAAAGATGGATCTTGATAGTCTCAAAAACTCATTAGAATTTATGTTTTCATTAAAAAAAAAAGGGTCACAAAGGTGTTGGGATATGAATTTTAGATCATATATGAGAATGAAAAGAAGAATGTTGTGGTTGATGCTCTATTTAGGAGGGATGAACCTATAGAGTCACCATTGCATGTTATTTCCATATAGTAGATAGATTGGGTAAATGAGATAGAAGAAGAGTGGGAGAATTCCATAGGGATACTCAAACTCTCATTGAGAAACTTTAATAAGAGTCAAATGTGTCAAATAAATTTGTGTGGAAAGGAAATTATTTATGGTATAAGGATAGGTTGTACTTATGTAAGAACTCGACCCTTAAACTTAAGAAGTTGAAAGAATTATATACTTCTCTAGTAGGTGGGCACTTAGAGTTCTTGAAGACATATCATAGAATCAAGAAATATTTTTTTGGGATGGATTCAAAGGTGATATACAAAAAATTACAGAAGAATGCATGGTATACTAATAAAATGAAGGGAAGGCAATTAAGATTCTAAGTATTTGTAACACTTATCTATTTTGAGTTAGAGATGGGAGGAGGTATCTATGGATTTCATCACAAGTTTAACCAAATTTGAAGAAAAAATGTCTTTATGATTTTTGTGGTTCATCTCACCAAATATGCACCATTTTGTGCTTTATCAAACCCATTTATAGCAAGCACCATAACACTAACCTTTATGAGTTTACTATTCAAAAACTACATGGGACTCCAAAAGTCATAGAAAGTGATCATGATCCTATATTTACATTTAATTATTAGACTCAATTATTGGTGCAGTCATGGTAGGAGGGTTTAGAAAGAACAGTCCAAAATGTGCAACTTAGAGTCAACACTGCAGAAATAACACAAGAAACTAATATGCAAACATGAAACTTTATTGAATTGGAAATATTACATGCAATACATGCCTCATGGGTGAATATCCAAGGTTCACAGGCCTACCTTTAGGGCATTCAACAATACAATTGGCCAAAGGCCTTATTACATGCCCCGAAAGGACTGATACAAAAATCTAACTACTAATCTAACTCTAACTTGACAACTGATCTGAATGAACTACTCCTGACTTGCTTCTAAATGATTACAAAAGAGTATAAATATGCTTCTCAAGCTCCAACAAAGGATCCGCATCAACCACAAGGGTTTATAACTTGATAAATTATCACACATGAAGGTTGGCCTCAAAATATGGAAAGATAACTCCATGTGAAAATAAATAACTTGTGAATCTCCAGGATAGGTCCCAATGAACCCAATATGCTTGTATGATGTCCCATTAGGCTTTGCATGATTTGGAATAGGTTTGCACTATGAAATCTGGACCAGGTCAACCCCAATGCTCTAACTGAGAAATACAGTGAAATTCTAAGAGCGATAGTGTTCAATAGACAAATGCAAATGAAGTGAAATGTAGGAGAATTTTGGATCCTAAGGGAATTTCTTCAGATAGACACTAGGAGGCTACAATTGAAGACAATCATAGAGTATTCCATCAAATAGAAGACCTTTCAAGTCCAAGATGCAACATGGAAAAATAAAGATTTTGTGCAAAGACATCCATACTTTTTTTTTTTAAGTAAAAGGCCAAAAGACATTTGTGCACTTATGTGTCATTAAAAAGTTTCTTTAAATTGTTGTAAAAGCTACACAAAACACCAGCTCTCTGCACTCTTTCTGACATAGATTATGTTAGCAAGTCAAAGGTGGTTCATTTGAAATCACACTAGCTTCTCCAATAGACTCCAATTATTAGTGTGATTTCAAATGAACCATCTAAACAAATCAAATCTTATAACGTGTTGTTTAAACTAAAATTGTTAATGACCCTAAAAATATACTGCATTCCATTTTGTTTGGTCTACTTCATGCACCAGGCAGGAAAAATCTACTAGATAGTGGAACATTAGAACAACCACCTTTTTTTTTGGCCATGAACAAATTTCATGAAATCCAGCAGAAAACAGTCGTTTGCATTTAAAAGCGTTCCATTTGGGTGGCTGATAAACCGCCTGACCTGCTGGTAAAGGATTTATAAAAAGAGAAATACATTTTAAAATTGCATTCACAAACTAGATTATATGCTGTGATATCAGAATCTAATAAAATATTGCTGGTTTTCAGTGCCTGAATTTTTGAGGATATTAAATATGGAGTCACAGTGTCCTCATTATGGAAACATTTTGAAGCTCCAGCAAACTCATGTTGGCACTGCTTTCCATGTCGTCTGGAACACAATAATTTAAAAGAAATTGTGTGTGAAGCCAATTCTGTGCTTTAAACAGAAGCCATTATTTATTGGTTTCAGAGAATAAGTTGTCGCAGGTATAAACAACTTGCATTTGAATTCTTGGGATCATATTATTCGAAAACGTGTGTATGACTAATTTAAATTCTCGTGATCATATTTTTCCCATTCACAAGGATTGAATCAAAGAGTTTTGAACATCTGACTTCCTATAAGCTAATTTATTTAGCAGCTAATTGTAGGAAGATTGAACTTGGATTATGAATAAGATTATTAAAATCTCTTCGAGGGAAAGGTTAACTTATAGGTTGTTATGGGGCAGGGTATCTAGTTCGATTGATCAGAACATTTTGTTGCAAGTAAGAGGTCACGAGGTCTAGTCTCCCCTATTCCTGTGGTATCGAAGGATGTGTCGTGTGAGCGTCACCGATCACGTGGAAAAAAGTTTACCAGGAACACTACAATTTATAGTGGGGGGCTATCTGATTCCTACAGTCTAAAAAAAAAAACTTATAGACTGTTCTAATGAGGCTTAGTTTACACTACAATTTATAGGGGGGGGCAACCCGATTCCTGCAGTCTAAAAAAAAAACTTATAGACTGTTCTAATGAGACTTAGTTTATTTCATGTGCATTTTAAAGCCACCGAGGTATCTTGTATATACTCCTTAAGGGTGATCCCTACCAAGAACCATGAACTTACTATTAAGTGGTCAATGAGGGTTTTAGGATTTCTTGATTTGATGATGTAATATTGACTTGTCATAGTAGTGATTAAGAATTTAGCGATGTTTGGTTCTTATAAACACCACCATAGGAAATTATATATATAGTTCATTAAATTGTACTTAAAGTATATAATTGTAATGGTGAAATTTGTATGTTATTTTACATTTTATTGTTGTGGTTATTTTGAGGAGAGTGTCGTGATAGTCACAAACTAGTCCCACCTTAATTTAAACTTTAAAATTCAAATTTTATCACTTCCCACCTCCACCCTTCCTACCTATGGTTGCTAAACACAAGTTTGTGTGATATGTTCTTATATATTTTGTTTAAAGGCATTCAATTGATGTGTTTGTTCTAATCATTCACAAATCTAAAAACCAATTAAGTAATTCAAATATCATTCATATCTATACTCTCACATTTGTGCACTAAAAGAAACCAAACTGTACTTAATCATTCTAAAAGCATTTGCATGACCATTTTTGGTGATGTGTGGGATCAATCCTCCATGATGCAAATCTAACCTGATTTTTTTTTAAAATTAAAAAATCAACTTTCATGCTTTCCTCATATTCATTGGATTGATCTTAGTACCCACTTGTGTGACAAATCATCATGTCTTCATATTTAAAGGCATTCATTAGGACATTAATGAAAATTTGGTTATCATTGAAAATCTTGTTCATTGAAGAGGAGAATGATTCTAGGAACACTTCATGTCGGAGCAAAAACAACCTAATTATGCATCAAATCATTCTAGTACATATACATGACTAACAAGTGTTTTCTTTGATAATCTAGATATTACTATAAAGTTAATCCAATCAAGGTGTTTGACCTAGGAAAACATATCCCTTGTTATATTGTGATTTCCCTAAGTTAATTTTAAATACTACTAATCCTTAATAGTTAGCAAAGAGTGGAAATCACAATAAAATATGCCCATGTTTTCACTACCATGGGTTCATTCTTGTGGGATATAGATCAAATTTGCATGAGAGGTAGATAAGTGCTTTGCATTTAATTTCTTAAATTAATAGTCAATTATTTTGATTTATTTACCCATCTCTACTACCTAGGTTAATTTGTATTTATTGTTAGCATAATTAATTAGCCTAGATAACTTGTTGAAGAAAGAGTGTATTTTTCCTTTACATTTTTTAATGAATTCATCCACTCTTAAACCATCTAGGGTTCAATATTAGGGTTTTAGATATGATATAATTATAATTTTATCATTCACTTTCAATCTTTATATGGTCTAGATTTATCTTTGTTCACATATGATGATCATACTTTGATTAGGGTTTTGACATACATAGTTTAAAACACCTATATTTGATAGGTACCCTCCCACCCTTGGATAATCTATCGTTATAGCTTTTCTTAGATCATTTTCCTTGGGTGGTTTACATGCCTCCATTTTTTATTTTGATATGAATTCCTAACTTTTGTTACACATGATACTTTCATCCTTGATGTGCTCATGTCTTTTTATTCCTATAGATGGGGATGCGTTTTTATGGGGATTTTGTTCATTCATGTATGTGTTTTTTTCTCCTTCATATAGTTGGTTAGTTTTTTTCTTTTCCTCACATACACTTTCTTCACTTGTCCATATGCCTCATGTTTTCTACTTTTTCCATTTCTATTGATAGTGGTGTACATAATTATGATGATGATATACCTATAAATTATATTCCTTATCCATCTCATGATAGATTTTTTTAGCATGTTTAGATTCTCCTCCATGTGTGTCTCTTAATAGAAGTTTTTTGAGGGGTCTAATGATGTAGATACATATTTCTTACTTCTACCTACAAATTATGATAATCTTCCTTCACCCATGCTTGATGCTATACATGTTGATATTGTATTACTTATCTATGATGATTATCCCAGTGATGATATTTACGATAAGTGTAGTTTTATCACTAGTGATATTCCTTTTCCACTATTATATAAGGCCATTAGTCCCCATGTAGATCGTAATGGTCCTTTTTCTCTATCTTGTGGTTCATGGTCTTTTGATGATGTGTTTAATGATGAACATAGTGATGTTTCTATATAGGAGTGAATTTGTACCCTTCTTGTAAATTCCCCTTTTACATCCCTCCACCTAATAAAATAAAACCTGACTAAATAATTCCACATCACCTATTTGCAATATATCCACTTGGTGATTTTCCTTTGTGTCGGTGGGGGAATTTCTGTCAAGGAAACGCGCGTGGAACACAGATGTCTGTGCGGTGTGCTATCATCTCTGACATATTCCTACATCTGGAATCCATAGGGATGTTAGGTCCATTGGGGATGAAGCATAATGCCACTATGTCAACTAGTCAACCCAAGAATGGCTCTTTCCCTCCCATTTTGATCTTCAAATGCATCCATTCCATATTCATTCCATCTTCTACAATCTCTTGAAAAATTCTACACACCAGCTTGATCTTTTGAACACTTCTTGAGCAATTCAACACATCTTCTTCACATCTTACTATTCCTTTTTCCACCATTGGATTTTTGACTCGATGTCCCAAGGGACTTCTTCTTCGTTTTTGTAGTAGTGTAGACCTTACCAAGCTTGAATCCTCCTCTACGTGCTTGAGGGCACCTCAATTGAGAAGGTGATATTGTTTCTTGATTTACATAGCATAATGTTGTTGTGATTGTTCGATACTCTTTCCTACTATTTCCTTTATCACATTTTCTATCTTATGGCTTTCCTAGCTATTCGTGGAGGTGGAAACACCAAAGCCGGGGTTTGACTGAGGCAAACCCCTATACAGCCCAAAAAAAATTCCTCTCTTGACTGTGTGTAGGTACGTGTACATGTGGAGCTTGCTAGCGAACTAGAATCCTAGTGAGTTGATCTTCCTCACCTTCATTTTCATCATCTCCTTTATCATCTTTATAGTCATTTCTTGTACTTTGTTATTTTGTTTAATTTGTTAAACTTAATTAGCTAGACTATAAGTAGGTATTTTGACATTTCGTACTATACTTTTACACTTTTTTTTGTACAGACACCAACACCCCAGAGAGACACCAATCCGCTAGGCTGTTGTCCCTAACCCACATTGTTGTCCTTGGGCAGAGAGCTATCCTTGTCCTATGTTGTTGTCCTCGGGTAGAGAGTTGTTTGAGGTATGGTTCGGATCCCAAAAACTAGATCATTTAGCCCCATCCAAATATTTAGATCAGTAGAGTGACAGAAGCACTTGAGAGTTCTCTTCATTCTCTATCCTTGACCTAAGAACTCTTATTCAGTTTTGAGGTAAGTTACAACAGCCCTCTGCTCTCGACTCTTCGTGACCTGGAGCCTTGGTGTGGTTGGTCCCCCTATCTTACATTTTGGTGAACCAGACATGAACAACATCTATCTATTTCTTTGCATAGAAAATTTCTCCTATGCACTCAACAATTGAGCTAGACTTGGCTATTGTGAGAGTTTATGAGCAACACAACTTAGTCTACAACTTTCAAGTATGTTGTTAGGAGAAGTCTACGACACTTACCAATGGAAAAGACAAAGGTCACTTCTGGCTATACTACTAGTTTCTCCATAGGTTTTACAGACGAGATGGGTTTCATTGATGAGACCACTCATTTACCCACTCCTCTAGTATCCCCTACAACTTCGTTTGTGAATGAGGATGATGTTGTTCATATTCCTATAGAAAATATTTTGGCATTAGAAAACAGGTTGTTGGACATAATGAATCACTTGGAGAAAGCATCGAATATGGAAAGAGCCACTAGACTTGCTAGTGAGGTGAGATATATGTTAGGTGAGGATTAGACAAGTATAGAGTTCTTATGCAGCCTCACCGATCTAATTAAATCATATATCCCTTCGTATAGCACTAGATCAGGCACTAGCTAAGTAGAGGTTCTCAATACATATGAGAAACAAATAGGTGTTTTGATGCCTACCACGACCTAATTCATGGTCGAAACAGGCCCCCCGATCAGTGTTTCCTCTACTTCTCAAAAAGCCTAACATTATCGAGGCAAGTAGGATACCCCTTGGTTTCAGTTTCACCCCTCCTACCACCCATGGTGGTGGGGGCTTTGGTGGGATGAACAGTCATGGCTTGGGTAGTGTTGGTGGTGGTGGCACTGATGGAGGACATGGCAGTGGCTCCAGAGGTGGCTTTGGAGGTGGTTCTGGTGGTAGTGGTCCTAGGGGAGGTTCTATTGGGCCTTTATCATCCTTCAACCCTGTTTTGAATGTTCTTATGCAAAACATGGGTCGGATGCAAAACCAGTTGGTGAGCCTTTCTCAAGCCTCCACCCAACCTATCTTCCAACCTTTCTTCTGACATAGTCCATTGTTAGTGGAAATTTTGAGTACTCCTTCCTGTAGGGAATGGAGATTCCTAAGTTCAAAAATTATGGTGGTAAACGGGATTCGTAGATGTATGTTTCTGCTTTCAATGCCATATGTATAAATTTCTTTCATCACGATGCTCTAATGGAAAAAATATTCCCTCAATCTCTTAGGGATACAACACTCGAGTGGTACTATTCCTTGCCTAATAATTCTATATTTTCATTTGATCAGCTCATCAATTAGTTTCTCCATCAATTCCAGGCTAACATCGGTCCAAAGATAACCTTCTTAGATCTCGTCCAATGTAAGTAGGAAGAAAATGAGAAGATAACTGACTTCATAGCGTAATACGAAGTGCTATTTTCAAAAATTTCATACCCGTTGCCTGACTCTAATGTGCAAAAGGTATTCATAGGCATCCTACAATGAGAATGGTAGGAAAAAATTTCCCTAGTGAAGTACCCTTCCTTTGGACATCTGTGTGTTGCGTTGCAGGAATACCAACAAACAGTGGTTTAGTTCAAGGGATCCTCCTCGTGCTCCAATTTTGAAGGAAAGTCTATTGTGTCCATCTCAAGAAAAGGAAAATTTATTGCAAATGTAGTTGTCATGACTAATGACTACAGGCTCAGGCACAACAAAAATTTTACGAAGTTAGTTGAATCTTATTCTTTTATTCTACAAAAGTTATTAAAGGATAAGATCATAACTTTGGAAAATCCTTGACATTTGAAGGAACCTTATGCTAATTGGTATGATGGGAATGCTTTTTGTTAGTACCATCATGTTAATGGGCATGATACTGAGCATTACATGCACTTACATCATGAGATACAGGATCACATTGACGATCGTACCATTAATCTCAATGAGAATCAAAACAAAAATAAGTCGGTAGCGAGTTGCAGATTTACATGGACCCATTTTTGTCCCATTCTTTGAACTTGATTATTGACCCTTTTGATGCTTCTTCTAAGCCTTTGGCATATGTTAATATGGTTTTGATTACTCCTCTCGAACAACCTGCGATTGGTTCACTAGATGTGACTTTCACCTCGTAGGACTTTCCTCCATTCTTAATCACTTCAATGGAAACATTATGACAGGAGTCCTAGTTGACCCTATGAGCTAAGTAAATATTATTATAGAGGAGATGTTATGGTTAAATTTTTCATATACGGAGGAATATGACAAAATAAAATCTATCATACGTACGCATGACAATCTCTCTCTTGAGCCATATGGCTCTATAACTCTTTCCATCTTAGTTGGACGTAGGGCTATGGATACAACTTTCGATGTCATTCCAGAATTTGATCTATTCAGGGTGAAGTTGGGCATCTCGTGGCTAGCTTCCATGAACATAATGGCTTTCGTTATTCAAATTTTTTTAAAGTTCTCTCATGAAGGTGTCATGCATGTTGTGCATGACACTGTACATCAGCCATTGGTATCCCATGGGGGTTATTCCTTGGATCATTTTTGGCTCACCTTGGTTGGCTTGCTCCCTCCTAGAATGGACCTACTTTACCAAAACTATGTGAAGTACAAATCCGGGGACAAAGGACAACTGAAAGTGACTCACCCAGTAATGCATTAACAAGACGACGACTCCTCTCATAAGGGAAAGGAGAATCCTCCCATCCTTAGGGCACCACTTCTACCACCCTTCTTGAAGAGGAGCTTTGGGTGACTACTCCTGCTTTTCGCATAAGAAGTTTGATGGTACTTGCTAGTGTAAAGCTAAGATTTGAGTATCTAACCTTTCTACCTTACCCACGAGCCCTCGACCCGGCATGTGTGGTAAGGGGAAGGGTCCCTATGGGGAGTCCTCTATGTATTGGCCTTTGCAGCCTCCTACTGCTCCTTCCCCCAAGGTAGTGAATGGGAAGAGGCCTACTAATGAGGCGTTAGAGTTGACTCCCCTGTTGTTGCTCCAATCTCTTCTCAATCTCTCCCTCCCTCAAAAAATGGTCATGATGGAAACTCTGATGGCCAAGTAGGAGTCCTATGTTCCATCTTAGCTTCTAGCCTCTAGCTACTGGAGTCATAGGAACCACCTTGCACATGAGCGCAAGCATCAGTGAAAGGATTTTTCCATTGAGTAGGCTGCTTTGCAAAGGAAGGAAGGGGAGTCGAAAACCCTTATTTTGAGATCTATTGTTGTATCTTCCTCTCCTGTCCCCTCTGCTTCAGTTCCATCAACCTTGGTGTTGCTTCCAACTCCTACTGTGAGCGTAAACGACCCTCACCTGAAAAAGGTGTAGGTGTTCATTGCTCCTTCAATTGAGCCACCTCTCCTGATGTTCCTCTCAGACATCTCACCATTCTTGAAGCTCATGGACATATCAAACACCTTAGTGGTTTCCGTTGCATTCTCCTCCTCCTCCTCTGTGCTCTTTGCCTTGTCCATGGGGATCTTGCATCCTCTGATGAAACAGAAGATGGAGGACAACCCCGCTAGCAATGGGGGTTGAAAGAAGATTCCACCTTCTTTGAAGGGTGGTTTTGCATTAGCATGTGTTGTCCTAGTGACAGAAGAATTCCTAGCATCCCCAAGGTTTGTCACTACTCCTGAGTCACTCAGTGAGCTAGCAGTGGATCTCAAACACCGCCTTCATTGTCCATTGAGGAAACACATGGCACTCATGTGAAGTGCATGTTTAATTCTCTAGATGAGGTCCTAACTCTTTCAACAATCTTCGCGAAGTCGCTAACCTTTACCCCACAAGAAATGAGTGGAGAAGATCTCGCAGGGCCTTCTTCATTGGCTCTTGTTGTGGGGGGGTCGGAGGGCTCCCCCCTTGATATTCCACCCTTGCAAGCTTGTCCACCTTCTCTGTATAATGATCTAGATTGGGAGGCTAATGACTTCTTGGTTGATGAGGACTACGGGGACGTCTCTTCTTTATTTGTAGAGTAGATTTTGTGCATTTTTTTTGTTCCCCCGTGCCTGTGTTATGTGTTCTTGGATGATCCTTGTCACCCTCGTAGGTGCTTGGATACAAGAGTGCCTATGTGTCGTACAACTTCCTCTATTTGTTACATAATTGTTTCTTTGTTATGTGTATTGATTTTCAACAATTAGGGACGATGCAAAGTGTTGGAGGCATTTAGGCTTCCCTTCCATGTTGACCCAATTTTTTATTTTTATTTTTTCCTTCTCGTGCATTGTTAATATGGTTTGATATAGTAAGGGTTGATGACAATTCATCTATATACTATTATTATACATATATATTTTTTAGTAGCTCTGACCCCGAAATATCAAATCACCCCTGTGTCTCTTGTTTGTAATATTTTTGTTCCTATTTACATTCATTTTCCTTCTATCTTTCATGGTTTCTTCGTGATGTTGTGGTGTTCATGTGTTGTCCCTCACATGTACAACATTACCACAGTTACATCTCGCTATGTTATGTAGGCCACAACATCACTTTTTCATTCTTAATTTTCTCTCCTTAGGATTTCACATTCCTCTACGTTCAACACACACCATCCTAAGGGGGGTTATCATGGGGTGTGTGCAAGAAGTTGAGTCCAATTTTTGGCCAAAAAGTGGAAGTGTTTTTCCTAATTTTCAAAATTTGACACATTTGATCTTAAAATTTGAAGCACTTAGAGATGAAATCTTTTAAAAAGTCACTTATCCTAAAATGTAGTGCTCAGAGTCTAGTTTCCAAATATGTAATTTATTTCAATACCCAGATTGTACAAATTGAGTTTCAATAGGCGTTTCTAAAAACCACTATATAAAAGTCACTTTTTACCATACCATGCACATGTACGACATCCATATTTTGACTTAAATTATCGTATTTTTCTAAATCCTTTTGGGAAAATATTTGTGACTCACTAAAGCTTGTTCTTAATATTTTTTTGTAATTTTTTATTGATTTTTTTTTTAAAATTTTTATTAGGCAGATTTGTCATTTTGAAAAATTGTCGTGTATGACATGCATAAGATGACCTAAACTTATCATTTTTTAATTTTTATTTTTAAAATTGAAAATAATTTTCTGAAGTTTGTTCTCGTGCAATCCATTTGTCAAAATGTTATGTTGATCAAAAGTTATTAAAATAGTAAAAACCCTAATATTTAAAGTTTATGGACTAATTTTATTAGAAATTAATTGAAAATAGCAAAAATAATCCAATTGAAAAAAAATTACATATTTATAATTTGCATTGTCTCATCTAAAATGGGTTTTAATTTTGTTAAAAAATTCTGCAAAAAAAGTCATCAACCATATGTCCAAAGTTGGTATTTTTCTTTGACATTGTTAGGACCTTCAACTTGCAGGTCAAACTAGGTTGAAGGCCTAGGTTCAGATTTCGAATGCTTTTCCTGAATCAAAATCCTAGGCAAAAACCCAACCACAAAGCTAATAGAAATTCAAATTTTAAAAAACGGGATCGCACTTTATAAAACGGGATCTTGTTTATTTAAAACAGGATCCCATTTATTTAAAATGGGATCCCGTTTTATAATCGGTATCTCGTTCCTTAGTTTATAATATTCAGACTATTGGGAGGGAAATGGGATCCCGTATAAACGAGATCCCATTTCCCTTCCAACGGCCCCCACATTGAATATCAAAGAACGAGATCCCGATTATAGGACGGGATCCCGTTTCTTTTATTTAAATTTACTACAAAAAATTACTGTGAAGTCTACAACTTCACATGTACTACCGAGAGTAGTAAAAGTAAACTATTTTTCATGAGCTATTGTATTTACAGGTGGTGAACTTGATTTTTAGTTGATTTTATCAAATGAGGCATCATCTACACCATTTTTGAAGTGGAATTGTGTTATTTTTGTGCTTGTTTGGAGGAACAAAAGGTCTTCAACTTGCAATATGGATTGAATTTTTCAAAGGAGGCATGAAGAAAACAATTTTTAAAGTGGAATTGTGCTAGTTTTCTACTTGTTTTGAGGAACACAAGAGGAAGAATTTTGTCCTAATAGGCATTCAACTTCTAATTTGGATTGAATATTTTGAGGAATTTCACTATTAACATTCATTTGTGCTTGAAAATTTTATAATCATGGGAGATAAAGCTCACAATAAGAGAAGGAAGACATTGAATCCTCAAGAAGTTGAAGCAAATAGAGAGGAGGAGAGACAAAGAGAAAAAGAAAGAAGAATCAAAATGAAATCAATGAATGATGGTGGAGCAACCAATTCCACAACTATTGAAGATGAAAACATTGAGGATACCATGGTTGTAGATGAAGCGAATTTCCAAGGAGTCAATTTGGAGAAGAATATGATTATACAAACAAGTCCTACTATGTCTTCAAATCCCTCTTTGAATGTTATGGAGAATGTTTCAATATGCACAAATCCAACTACGTCTTCAAATCCACATGTTAGTGAAATGGTAAATTTGTATGTAGAAGTTTTACAAGATGCTGGACTTAATGATGTTGACATTGACGATATTCGAAGAGATGAAAATTTTATAGAATTTGTTGAAAACGAAAAAGAAAAATATTTTGTTGCAAATGAAAATCAGAATGATCATTTTCTTGAAAATGAAAACAAAACCTATATTTTTTTATGAAATTGAAAACTATTTTGTTGATGAAAATGAAGATGAAAATGAAGATGAAGATGAAGATGAAGATGAAAATGAAGATGAAAATCTAGAATGTGATGTTGAATTTAATGAAAATATTTTTTTTTTAAATTGGAAGTGGTGTTTTTGATAATCTTCCTGGTCAAATTTCTTGGAGGAAAATAAGAACACATGCGAATAAAATATACACCAAATTCTTTTATCGTAAAAAATTGCATTTCAATGTCAACTAATGATGCAATTGATGAGAATGCAAAAAATGAGGAAAGTAATGAAAAGGTTAGGCTTTTATGTTAAACCAAAAAGAAAAGATCAATCATTAAAACATGTTATTTCTACTGTTGCTAGTGCCATTCAATCTATTGGGAAAAATAGTCGACCTAAAGATAAAAATGCAGCAGGAAGAGCTATAACAACTGCTATAGTTAATAAAGCAACTTTGAATAAAAGAATGGTAAGCAATATTAGTGAAGTTTTAAAAATACATCCTAAAACATTGCTAAGAGCAGCAAAAAGAAGAGAAAGTATAGAAAATGATCCTATCAATCAATGTTGGAGTTTCAGTGGATGACTATGAGGTATGATATAAAATTCAATGTTGAAATTAAATCTTTGATCGAAAAATATTGGAATGATAATACTAGGGTTTCATCTAATGCTCTAGATTTTTTAAAATTAAGGTTGGGGTCCAAAGTTTGTGATCCTCACCCAAAACACCTATTAGATACAACACAAACTAAATTTTATAAAAAAATTTGTAGCGATTCAATGTTACTTGGTAATATTAAAATAAGTCAAAGGTCTTTTGAAAAATGTAAACCTTGGTATGTAAAAATTAATAAGCAATGAATATCTTGTTGTTGTAAAATACCTGTTCAATTTTATTATTTTTATGATGTTTTTTGATATATACGTTGTACCTTGCATACTAACATGATTATATAGGATTGTGGTATTGATATGCCACCTGAAGCAATAATAGAGTTTATTTCAGGTTTGTTTTGTGAAAAATCTAATGATACTTTATTTTATTTAAGTTCTTGTATTTTTGGACAATGCATTAACTATGGAAATATTTCATTTTTAAGGATTTGTTTGCATGAAAGTGGTTATCATTATTTTGGACAACAATTAGTAGATGTCAAAAGATTTAGGAATGTTCACTATTCTTTAAAAGATGGAAAAATAGGAAAGCGTTGTGATTTAGTTACAGAAAAAGTTAGTGTGCATGCATTCATGAGTGAGTTTCAGAATAAAATTGTACCAAAATATGTCATGCACTATGAACATGCTCGATGGCTTGATGGCCAATTTCACGCATGTAAAAACACATTTCCAATTGGTACTATACTTTCAGTGGTTGATTTTGTGAAGAATTATACTCTCGCTCTTAAAGAGGAAGTTCAATCTCAATATTAAAATTTAGTGCAAGTAGCTATGTTTGTCCATATTGTTTACAGACATGCAGATGATAGCACTGAGGATGATAGAAAAGTTTTGAGGGAGTATCATTTTTATTTGAGTGACAATCTGTTACACTCGTCAGAGTTTGTTCATTACTGTTTCAATATATTTTATAGAAATTTAAGAGAAAGAGGAATTCAAATGAAAGAACACCTCATATGGTCAGATAATTGTACAGAGAAATTCAAGAATGCTCGAATGTTTTATTGGTTAAGTAGGGTTCACAAGGAACTTAATGTCTAGCATATATGGAGTTTTTTTGAAGCTAGGAATGGTAAAGGAGAACATGATGGAGCTAGTGTGTGTCAAAAGAATTCTTGCTAGAGAACAATTAAAATTCGAGGATTCATTAAAATTTAAAGATGCACGCGATATTGTGGATTGGTGTAATAGAATATTATCTGCACCTGGTTTGAGTGATTACTCTACAGTCCATCGATTATTTTGGTTGGTGGAAGAAGAGAACATTGTATCTAGAGTTGATTGTGAGACAATCAGTGGATCTACTAAATGGCATTCATTTAGGAGTGTGACAACAAGAACATGGACTATTTGGACAAGGGAGCTTGCATATTTTTTCTAGTTTTGTATCTCAGGAGATTGGGAAGCATGTGCAAAATACAAAATCGGTTGAACAGTGGGAGCAAAGATTGTTGACACCTGCATAAGCACATAATCAATATGAAAGAACTATTGAAGAAATGATCAAGTGTTTGCATCTGAAGATTATGACCATGTTTTAGACCTTGCACAAGAAGGTAATTTTAATTCAATTTATTTCACTTTATTAAGTTATTTTGTAATACTAAATTATTTATATGGATATGCACAAGTTATTAAATCAAATTTTGTTGGCAAGACATGTGTATGTTGTTATTGCACCTAAAGGGAATGAAGAGCAAACAAAATATTGGTTGGCTCATTGTGTGGAACTAAACATAATTTAATAACACCTCGAGAAGATGATGATGGCTTTCATTATCCAAAAGGTATAGTGATCCCCTTAAGACACCCCCTTAAGCAAATTTTGATAACAAGTTTTAGATCCCCTTAAGCATTTTTTTAGAACAAGTCTTTGATCCCCTTAAGAAAATTTTGAGAACTTATTTGATGATGGTTTTTGAACATGTTTTCCAATAGGATCGATGGTGGTTGTTGGCACTTTTCTACAAAAATACCTAAGAAGAAAGAATGGTCTACCTGCATTCGAATACTATGAAACACATAAAAAGATTATACATTATTCACATTTGGTGGTGGTAACAAATATAAAACTAGAGTAGTATCATGGAAGACCTTCAAAAAAAGTGCTATGGTCAATTTCTATGGAAGAGCATGGGGAAATCATAGATGCATTGCAAAAAAGAGAGGATGCAGATGGTACAATGGAATAAGTAAATACAGGTAAACATAGTTTTAGTTTTATTTTGTCCTTTTAAATACATTAAATACATGTTTCGACATTGGTCAAGTGTGTTATTAGTTGAAATTGATTTAAATTGTCCTTTTATACACCCTTAAGGTATAATCACAAAAAGGATCTAGTCCATGCAAATTCAACCTAGACAACATGGAATACTTGGTAAAAACAGGTAATTATTAGTTAAATTATATTTAAATACATGTTTTGATTACATATTGATATTGCTTGGACATTAATAGTTAAAATTGATTTATTGTCATTTTTGTATCCTTAAGCCATCATTGCATTGATCTCATACTTTGAAACAAAAAGGAGAGCATGCCTGGATTCAACCTACAAACATGTGTGGAATACTTTTAAATGCAGATACTTGAGTTCTGTACATATAGATAGTTTTATATAAATTAAAATATGTATGTTTTGATGATTTCATTGATATTGCTTGCACCTTTTTGATATCAGGTGGTGTGAAGACCTACTACATTCTAGCCACGAGTTTGAGATGTTCTTGAGATGGCATATCCAAATTTTGTAAACATTGTTTTGAGATGTCATATATGTACATACATATAGAATTAAACATACTTTATGTACTTCTATGTATCAAATCAATATTCTATATGATTTTTTTGTTAAATGTGCATGTTTTCCTACTTTGAAACTTTATGTCTAATTGTATAATCACTAAATATCATGCATACATTATTGTTAAATCAATGATATCCTTAAGACATTGTATTATGACCCCTTAATACATTCCCTTAATAAATTCTACTATGACCCCTTAAGACATCCCCTTAAGACGTTCTATTATGACCCCTTTAGACATCCCCTTAAGACATTCTATTATGACCCTTTTAGACGTCCCCTTAAGACCCCTTAAAACATCCCCTTAAGACATTCTATTATGACCCCTTTAGACACCCCCTTAATACCCCTTAAGACATCCCCTTAATTAAGGCGTTCAATTATGACCCCTTTAGACATCCCCTTAAGACCCTTTAAAACATCCCCTTAAGACGTTCTATTATGACCCCTTTAGACATCCTCTTAAGACCCATTAAGTCATCTCCTTAAGACGTATTATAACCCCTTACGACGTTCTATTATGACCCCTTTAGACATCCCCTTAAGACATCATTATTTGTTTTGACAACTTATAAATTAGTGTTAGATGTTATTATTTATAGAATTTATTAATGCTTTTATTCTCTAATCTTCTATGATATTGCTTATTTCTTAAAATTTTATCCTTTCTGGTATATAAATAGATTGCTTTTATTTGTAAATTATGATTTATTGACTAATTATTGATTGATGTGAATTGAATAAGTTCATTGAGTAATTATCACAATTTATTGAATGTACATATCATGTATGAAATCACTAAATTTGTAAAGTATAAATATTAAAATGTCCTATATTAATATCATGTATGAGATCACTAAATTTGTAAAGTATAAATATTAAAATGTCCTATATTAATATCATGTATGAGATCACTAAATTTCACATTAATGTCCTATATTAATGTCTTGACTATGAACATAAAATGCATAAATGTACATGTGTAAATTAAAATTTCAAACAATAATAAAGTCCATAATTTATGTAACATATTAAGTGCATGAAACCAATATATTAAGTGCATGAAATAAAGTTCAGAGTACAACCCGTGAACTAAAGTCCAACTAAGTACTTGAGCCATGAAATATAAAGTCCAACAGAGTACATGAGAAACAAGAAATATAGTCCATGAAATAAACAAATATAACACATAAAATCACATGTTTCTAGGTCATGTACTATCTCTATAATCAAGAGACCTCTTCACACCATGCCGACTATGTGGATGACCTGAAACACTTTGTACAAGAGAAATATGAAATCAAATGTAAGACAATGAAAAATGATTTAATAATGACAATTTAATTTATAATCCATCATAAAATTAAATTACCATCATATATGCGTTTGGATGCTCTGGTGCACCTGAAACAACCTTTAAATTCTCTAAATCAATCTACATGAACAAGACAGAAATTTGAAATTAGATGTACAACTCTACAATTAAATTTTTTTTAATTCAATTTAATTTATAATTTATCATATTTTAATTGTACCGTATTCTCAAATGGTGCACCAGGCTCTTATCTAGGACCTATCTGTACATGCTCAACTACAAGATGTGTCTCATGCTACAAAAGAAAAAGAACATGTAACAAATCTCATATTGTTTATATATTCAATTTATAATTTATAATTTAACATAAAGGGGTAAAAAATTATTAAATCAAGGAAACGTTACAAAGCAAGGGCATTAAATGGCCCTATCCAGATCAACCAAATGATCCAATTGATGAGACAAATCCGGGGGAAGTTGGCCCCGATCCCCCACATTCCAATCCTGCATATGAGCAGAAGCCCATTTAGCCAAGCAATCAGCAACACCATTCCATTCACGAGGAATATGATTGAAAGTAATATACTCAAGAGAATCACAAAGGGTGAGAATTTGTTCAACAATCAAAGCCAACTGCTAGCTCACATTATCCATATACTACCTTTTTAGTAAGTTCACCACCACCTGGGAATCAGACTCACATATGATCCTTCGCCAACCCAATTGACTGCCCTGCTCCATAGCCAATAAAATGGCCTAAGCCTCCATAAGATTATTCGTATGAAGACCCTCATACACAGAGAAAATAAACTGAACATCACCTGAGCTATCTCGGCCCACACCCCCAATGCCAGCATGACCAGGATTTCCACGAGAAGAGCCATCCGAGTTGATTTTTAGGACTCCAAAGGGAGGAGGGGTCCATTTTCCCTCCCTATTCACCTTCGGGGTAGGATGCCTGCATCTGTTGTGCATGAGCTGTTGTGGCGGAGAAGGAAGATGAAGACGATTACAACAACCAACATCCCGAGGGTCCACCAACATAGACATATCACACTTAGCCGCAATAGTTTCCCCTAAGGAGTGTAAAATTTTCCTCCAAAGGTGAGGAGCCATCAACCTCGAATCCTGAAAGATCCACCTATTCCTCTCCCGCCATAGGTTCCAGATAATAAAGGAAGGCCCAAGAGTCCAAGCAGCTTGAAGAAAGGAGGTAGAAATAGGTGCCCTGCCCCACCGTTCCCCAAACTCCACCAAAGAGGAAGCATGCCAGCAGGCCGTATTCCACACTCCCCACTAGAAGTGCCAAATCTCCCTAGCATAGGAACATTGGAATAAGATATGGGAGACACTCTCTTCACAGCTATGACACAAAACACACATAGAGGGGCCTTGGAAACCATGCTTGCATAAATTATCCCAAGTAAGACACCAATTTTGAGCCACTAACCACATAAAGAAGTTGCACTTGGGCCATGCCAACTTGTGCCAAACTTGCTTCCACCAAGGAACCTCAATGTCCCCAAACAATTGCCTACCAATCTGCTTATAACCGGCAACCATAGAGTACTTTCCAGTCAAATCAGAGCCATCCCAAGCCAAGACATCAGGTCCCCTTAAAGAATTACAAGCACGGGAAGCCAGAATCTGGGAGAGCTCATGCCTATCCCCCTCAGACCCTCCTGGTGGCCACTCAGAAGGATGCTTCCAATGGAAACAAAGAACCAAACCATCATGCTATGCCACCTTATAATGCTCCACAGTATCCTAGCCACTTGCACTAAAAACCTCAGAGAGAGGTTGAAGATGAGGAAAAGAAGAGAGAATAGGAAGGTGACCATCCCAAGAGTCTAACCAAAATAGAGCATGTGACCCTGAATGACAGATCCAAAAAAGAGCATCCTTAATCAACTACGCCCCCACTTTCAAAGTATGCCAAATCATAGAACCACTCCCTTCCAAAGGATAGCGAGGGACCTCAAAAGAAGCAACACCCCGAAGATATTTATGGTTGAGAATACGAGCCCATAACTGGTGTTGATGGGTGCACCAGCGCCAGTAAAGCTTGGCAGCAAGAGCTTTCCCATTCAAAATAGTAGAGCGTAAACCAAGACCACCCTCCTACTTTGGTCTACACACCGATTCCCACTTAACAAGGCTCCATTTTGAAGACAACAAATTACCGCTCCAAAAAAATTGACGAGAAAGAGCATCAAATTCCTTAATGAAATACAAAGGATCCGCTTGAACAAAGCACCTGTAGATGGGGAGGGCCTGGATAATAGACTTGAGAAGAGTCAATCTAGCAGTAGAGGACAACCAACGATGAGTCCAGTGAGTAACCTTCTGCCTAAGCTTATCAAGCAACTGTTGCCATGAGGATGTAGGCTGACGACCAACAACTAGAGGAATACCCAAGTAAACAAAGGGAAGAGACCTGATTTGAAACTGCAAAATAGCAGCAATCCGATGCTGGATAGCTTGAGGAGTATTAAAGAAGAATATAGAAGACTTTTTCTCATTGACTCGCTGGCCCAAAGCTGCAAGGTAGATGTCCAAAGTTTTTCAGAAGGAATCAGCCTCCCCAATACAATCTAGTCCCATAAGAGAGGTTTCATCCATGAATTGGAGATGAGAAAGCATGGGAAAGCCCATCCCCCACCGCCAACCATGAATCACACCATGTGAAACCTGAGATTTAAGAAGCCTGCCAAGCCCCTCAGCCAAAATAATAAATAAATAAGGAGAGAGCGGATCCCCCTGAGGAAGGCCTCTAGTAGCCCCAAAAATTTTAGAAGGTTCCCCATTCACAATAACTGAAAAGGATGAAGAAGTCACACAACTCAAAATCTAGCTTACCCAGTCAAAGGAAAAACAAAAGGCTAACAGAATCTTCTGAAGGAAGCTCCATTTAACTCTGTCATAGGCTTTGGCCATATCCAACTTGATAAACATAGACCTATCCTGAGAGGTAGCCATGGAATGAATGGCTTCAGACGCAATCGCCACCCCATCAAGAATTTGACGACCAGCCACAAAGTCGCCTTGCTCCTCAGAAATGATCATCAGAAAACAAGATTTGAGCCTCTCAGCAATCAACTTCGTAATAATCTTATACGCCATGTTATAGAGCACAATAGGTCTAAAGAGATCAAGTTTTTCAGCACCTTCCTTCTTAGGAATGAGAACCAGAAAAGTAGTATTTAGGGCCCGAAGCATCTGCTTACTATGAAGAGACTCTCGAACAACCTCCAACAAATCCGGCTTCACAATATCCCAAAACTCATGGAAAAACTCAACTGGGAACCCATCAGGGCCAGGAGCTTTCCCTTTATTCATCCCAAACACCACCTCCTCCACTTCTGACATAGTCACTGGGCGAATAAGCGAGGCATTCAACTCATTAGAAATTAGAGAGGGAATACAAGCAAGAACTCTATTTTCATCATCCTCAGCAGGTAAAGAATCCTCAGTGAATAGATTAGAGTAGAACTGACGAGCCTCTCTAGACAGAGCATGTTGAGCAGAGATTGAAATACCCTTAGAGTTAACAAGAGAAGAAATCAAGCACTTATTTCGACGAGCTTGCACTAAATGATGGAAAAAATCCGTATTCCTATCACCCTCTTGAAGCCAATCAATCCTAGCCTTTTGTTTCCAGAAAATATCTTCACGAAGCTCCCACTCTTCCACCAATTTCAGAGCCTAGGATTCAGCATGCCCAAGAGCCTTTGAGAAGCCCAAATCCTGAATCTGTCGGGTAATCATAGCAAGGTGGTCCAAAGCTTCTCTTTTCCTAGCTCAAAAATTACCAAAACTCAACCTATTCCATTGCTTAAGATGAGACTTAACAAATTACAACTTCTTAACCAAAGAATACATAGTTGTACCATAAGAAGGGGTGCCATCCCGCCACCATTAAGCCACAAGATCACCCAAAGATGGATCACGCAACCACATAAGCTGGAATTTGAAAGGAGGATTCTTAGGATTTGGAAAAGCTGAAGTTGAAAACTTAATTGGCCAATGATTAGAGCCACACCAGTCAAGAATCTCAGAGCAAATGACCAAGCAACCTCTAACCCAAGAGCAAGAGACAAGGAAACAATCAAGCCGCTGGGAAATCGCTTCAGGCCCACTCTGTCTATTATTCCAAGTAAAAATTCCATTAGAGGGTTTTACATCCATCAGAGCCAGAGAGTCCACATTACTCCAAAACAAATCTGAAGCAGGACCAAGCCTAGGCAGCCCTCCCCTTTTCTCCTCCAAGCTCAACATAGCATTGAAGTCACCAGCTAAGATCCAAGGCAGAAAGGGAGCGTAGGACCTAACATACCTAATATGAGCCCAAAGCTGGGTTTTACCACGAATATCAATTGGAGCATAAACATTACTAACCAAAATAGTCTCACCAGATTCCAAAACTGAAGCCACCATAGAAATAGTAGACAGGCTGGAAATCCACCATCGAGGAACAATCTTACGAGGATCCTAGAAAAGAGCCAAACCCCTAGAGGTTCCCCTGGACCCAATACACTGACACTAGCCAGAAAACCAAATACGAGGAGCATGATGAAGCATGAGGTCCACCTGAAGCTTAGTTTCTTGAACACAAAAGATATCAAGAGAATGAACAACAATCAAATCTTGAATAGCCTTTTGACGGGAGGTGATATTCAACCCCCTTGCATTCCAAGAGAGAATAATCATGAGGAAGGTTGAGAGAAGTGGACCTCAAGCGTCTTAATAGCACCAAATTCTACCAAAAGATCCCCAGTAGATTTAATCTTGTCTGCATCCTTCTTACGACTGACTTTCAAAGAAAATTCAAAATGCCCCTTCTTGAGAGGGCGTTGCAACACCCCCAAAGCAGGAGATGATCCTCGACCTTTACCTGAAGAAAACACTGCCTTAGCCAAATCTGCTAAAACAATATCATCCTGCACATCTACAGAGGGCCCAGGAGGCTCCGAACTCCCCTGCTCCAATGCCAGAGCAATATTCTGAGCAACAATTGCTTTCTCCAGCCCTGTATCCAACCCAACATCCATACCAGTGGCCCCAGAAGAAAGCTCAACAGGAATCCCATCCTCCAAAGCCTGATTATCCAGGACCTCAAAACGGTTGAAACCCTGGTCACTCTGAGTTTCCTTATAGGCCCGCTTGTGACCCCTCCCTTTATTTCTCTGCTTAACAGGGATAAAGCCATCCTTATCAGGCACACTCTCACCCCCAGACACCTTCCCTTTATCCCCTTTCTCCACCGAAGGCCCAGAAGAAGGAGAAGAAGACACCCCAACAGCTTTGGGTGCCCGAGGACACTGGCGCTGAAGGTGTCCATACTCGTGACAAAAGCGGAAACGAACAGGAAGGGACTCATAATCAAGCGGTTGAATCCACGAGGCAGAGCCAATACAAATTTCCAAAGAATCCGGCAAAGGGTTATTTAAATCAATTTCCACACAGATGCGAGCATAAGAAAATACCTTTTTATCCAAAGTATTTTGAGCAATGGCAGCCGGTTTCCCCAATAGAGTAGCAATCCGAAGTAGAATATCCTCCCTCCAAAATTCCAATGGCGGCCATGGAAGACGAACCCAAACAGGAACCCGAGTAGGAAGATCTTTTGTCGCATTAAAACTGCTATGCCAGGGCTTAATGAACAAACCAACATGATTGTAAAAATATGGCCCTCCCTCAAAAACATGATTGTGATCTGAGATAGAAGAAAAATCGACCATGAAATAACCATTTGCAGCCACCAATAAATCGAAATCCCCCTCAACTTTCCAGGTTCGATGGATCCAAGATTCTAATGCTGAGAGAGGAATCCGAATACCCAAGAACTTGCAGATCAAAACATGTTGGCTCCAATAAGCGATATCTTCCTGAACAAATTCAGGAGAGATAACCAAAACAGGCCGATCTTGACTTTGCGGCAAACATCCATTCACTTTCTTGAGTTAGAGCTCTCACCCACAAAAGATGACTCCAATTTTTGTGCATGCATCGCCTCTAAAATTTTTTGAGATGGCTTCGAACCTGCAATAACCAGGCTATTGGAAGCCATTGCCATAGCCCCACACCAATCCCTACACCCAACTCACTCGGGTTCTAGCCAACCCTTACCCCACCGCTTCCACCAGCCACTTCCCCCACACCGAATGACCTCCCACCAACCCGCCACCCGCCCCAACCCCCGCACCACTCCACACACTGCAATAAACACTTAGCCAAACAGGAAAAAAGAATAGGAAAAAATCAAACGCCCAAACGCAGCCAAAGGGAATAGGGATAGGCACAAGCAAGGGCCAACACGTAGCCTTAGAGGCTACGCATAGCCTTACCTGCGCACAGGAGCAACACCATCCGCCCGCTCATCTGCGTTCATAATCATCATACAATAAATATCATTTAAAATTTATAATTGACTTTAAATATAATAAAAAAAATTAAATTACCATTTGATCTGGAGCCTGCTCTACATGTCCTCCTGGTGGTGTAACTATGTCTGGGTCAGGGCTAAAAGTTGCACTAACAAAGTCCTACAAGATCAAAATTAAAGCATGCACAATTGAATTAGGTTTATATATATATATATATATATATATTCAAGTTTGCACATTTTGTGTAGAAAGTTTTGTAAACAACTTGGAAATCAGTGGCCTCACAAGTAGCTACAACATCAAATGTTTGCTCGATGCCCATTCTTATTGTGGTATCTACCTAGACATACATGTACATAGACATTAATGCTTATAATATTTACAAGTGTACATGCATGCGTTTTATATATCTAGTGAATTCAAAACTCATAAAATTGTAACTATACTAATGTAAAATTTAAACAAATTTACAATATGAATGTACCTGCCCCTGATCTATGACGCTCGATAGTGGAGGAGTGCTTGAGAATCCCTCAGGAGGAATCAATGTGGATGCTGATTGACTCGCCTAAACCAACATAAATATTTCAAACATATATGTGATTCAATTGTAAATTTAAAACTCAAGTTAAATTTATGATTTCATATATAATTTTAAAAATTGAAATCAAAATACCCCATAGGGTTGTCGAGTACGACTGGTGTCAATGTATGTACTTGTGGAACAGATGATTGCCCCATCATTAGTTTCATCTGTACACCAAACAATTTGATTGTTAAAATGTATTGCAAACTTTTCTTTGATATATACATCCATCAAAATTCTTATAAAATGAACATACATCTAGATGCATATTTATACCTATGTCATAGTGTCCTCAGGGTGATGGTTTGTTGTAAGAAACTCTACAAATGAACTGATGCGACCAGATGAACCACCAGAATCTCCCTGTCCACCTGAACTAGGTGTGGCCTGATCAGGTCCATAGCATACTTCATGCCAACTAGTACATATATAGGGGATGGGCCTCGACACTCCTGGAGCGATACTTGGACCAGCTCCATAAAAAAATTCTCCATCATCATCGTCTCTATGCTCCCCACCCACTATCACAGAAGCATGCTGATCAAGGTCTCTTGCGAATGTACTAAGGGAACCTAATGTTGAGACCAAAGATCAATGATGTACAGGTGTGGAAATGGGAGGACCAGGAGCAACAACAAGGGGTTGCACATGCATGGGGTGTTGGGGATTAACCCTTGCCCCTAACCTCTATTGTGGCATGCCGCCACCAACACCCTAAAATGATCTAAAATTAAAATAATTTGGCTTTTCCCCCCAAACAAACTCTACATACAGTTTTCTCAAAAAATACAATGGGAACTCCCAATTAGCATGTGGGGGACTATCAAAAACCATATGCCATCGATCCCAAAAATGTGCACTCATCTACGGATGTATACACTGCCTCATGGATATTCTAGATTTGTTGGGTGGAATGGGTTGTCGAGTAACGGGGTCAAGAAAGTAGGGAGCTAGATGGGATTTCATTATTTTAAGGTCTAATATTTGTTTGTAAGAGAGACCATCAGAATAAAATTGTCTCATTTGTTCACTCTATCGTTGATGCCTATCGAGATTAGAATTGATCATCCTGATGGCATCAACAACGTTTTGCATCACAAATGCAAAACGTCTCACATGTGGAGGAATCAATGCTTGACTCAACATAGCATTGATTTTATTTTTTAAGGACACAACTTGATCATTTATACATGCTCTCAAGCGAGCCTCATCAGATGTGATAGGTGTTGGATGTGGCATATTAGGTGGAGGGGGAGGTGGAGGGGGAGGTGGAGGTGGAGGGGAGGGAGAGGCAGATGTGGTTGTGGCTGAGGTGGTGCATTGATGATATCATCAATGTTAAAATAATCCATGATATGCTCGATATAAATGTGCACCTGCATTAAATCACACAAAATAGGATGTGCATACATATATTAAGATCATATATTTAATTGAAATGCACATATATATACATTGATTGTTCAACTTGAGCATGTCCATACAAAATTCAAAATTTAACATGTACATGTACATTTAAAATAAAAAATATGATGCATAATTTGCATGCGTACAAATCATTAAACTAAACTATGTACATACATACAAATTTCAAAATTTAAGGACTATATATGCAAATTTTTAATACATGCACATACATACTAAAAAATAAACTTGAAACATTCACAAAAGCTCATTTTATGTCTAACACACACAGAGACATATATATTACAATTTTTCAATAGGAGAAATCATGATCTAGTAGATAGTCATAAAATATATACTATTATATATTATTCATTATAAGTTCATAAATTCCACCAAATTCATAAATCCATGTCACTCAAAATATCCATCTAGAACCAAAATCATAAATTCATTTCACTAAAATATCCATCCAACCAAATTTATAAATTCATCACACAAAATATCCATTGTTGACCAAATTCATAAATTCATAACTATTTAATATCATTGTCTTAATTTAGAAACTATTGTGGCTCTCTACTGCATCTCTTCATTTCTTTGTGTTTTCCTTTTCAGAATTGGAAGTTCTCCTCTCCTCTAGCCATTTTCGATGCTCATCTGAGATCCCATCCATAGCCCTAACAACATCAACAAGGGTTTGCATCCTAGATGCAAACATCCTCACAAGAGGTGCGACACATTCTTCATTTTGAATAATGTTGATTTGATCTTGGATGGTTCTAACATTGGCATTGATTTGTGCTTGCAAACGAGCATGTTCATTGATTTCAGGTGGTGGGGGTGGGGGGTTACGAGGTGGAGTGGGTGGAGGTGGAGGTGAAGGTGGTGGAGATGGATGGAATGGAGATGGATTGTGAATATTATTGAATGGATCCATGTGATCTTTAAGATATGAGTGAACCTGCATTATATTTGTATTTTCAAGATGTAAAATACATGTTTAGGAAATACCTTTAAACCATTCAATATAAATGACCTTAAATAATTGAATACAAATGATAAAATATGTAAGCCTCATTTATGGCTAAGGAACATGTTACTTGAATGGAAATACAATTAACTATTAATATTATATAATCTTGCATGATCTTCTAATTGTTAAATTTGGTTTCCTTGGGAAACTTTGTTCACCAGATTTTAAGAACTTCTTTGATCTCCTTAAGAAATGTCATATTGGGACCCCTTAAGAAATTGAATTACAATTTAGGGTGACAGGATGGCTTAAGGGGATCTACGTCTAGTGAGGTCCTAGGAGAAAATGACATGGCTCAAGTGAATAAAATTTGGTGAAGTTTCCCAAGGCAACCAAATCTCATTAAGAGCCTTTAAAGAAAAAATGATGGCTTTAGGGTTTAGGGTTTAGACTTTAGAGTTTAGGGTTTAGCATAATAGGATAGCTTAAGTAGATTTACATGTAGTAAGATCCTAGGACAAAATTACATGGCATAAGGGAATGGAATTTGGTGGAGTTTCCTAAGTCAACCAAATTTCATTAAGAGCCTAAGAAAAAATGATGGCTTTAGGGTTTAGGGTTTAGAGTTTAGAGTTTGGAGTTTAGGGTTTAGGGTAATAGGATAACTTAAGGGGATATATGTAGTAATATACTATGACAAAATTACATGGCATAAGGGAATGAAATTTGGTGGATTTTCCTAAGACAACCAAATTTCACTTTAAGGTTAGGTAGGACAAAATGAATGGTTTAGTGTTTAGGGTTTAGATTTTAGAGTTCAGGGTTTAGGGTTTATAGAACTTAGGGTGAAGTTTTGGTGCCCCTTGGAATATAATGAACTTGAAAGTTAGTGAAGAAAATTTTATTGTGGAATAGTTGATTGAGATCTACTCTTGTTTCAACTGACCAACCTAGATCATGAAATCTCATTCATATTATAATCTTGCACGATCTTATTATTGTTTAATTTGGTTGCCTTGGGAAACTTCACCAAATTTTAAGAACTTATTTGATCCCCTTAAGAAATGTCATATTGGGACCCCTTAAGAAATTTATTTATGATTTAGGGTGATAGGATGGCTTAAGGGGATCTAGATGTCTAGTGAGGTCCAAATTTAGTCATACTATGGCCTCATTGGTTCCATCTAGCTCTGGGTCAAAAGTGTTTACCCCTCTAATAAAAAAAAGTATCATGTTAAAAATGAATCAATCTATACATATCACAAAAATAACATACATCTATCAAAACAAGTAAAAATTTCCTCCTACATTAGGGTATGTGCAAGATCATCATGGAAAAAACAGGCCCTTAAGTGGCAAAAAATTCAAAAAAATCAGAGTTAGGAAACTTGACGTAAAAATTTGAATAAGTTATCTATATTATTTCAAAAATATGTAAGAATAGAAGTTGTAGAAAATTGAATATAGTTTCTAAACTACTAGGTTTATTTATTTATTTTTAAATCTATTTGGTGAAAATTTGAAATTTCAATGTAGTAGTACTTAAATTTCAGGGAAAAAATACGAAGTAGATGTTTGTCTAACCACCCTAACCACAATAAAATGATAATATATTTTTATAATATTTTAGATATAAGTAGAGGAATCATGTCCCAATGTGATGCATATTTTTTTGTAATTTTTCCAAGTAAATAATTAATTATGAATTTTTATTACAAATTTTAAAAATATAAAACTTGTATGTCTAACCACCTTAACTTGGTCAAAATTTTATGAAATTCATTTTTTAATCCTATATTATTCAAAGCATAGAAGGTGACACATGTTTCAGATTCAAAAAATGTGATATTGTTTGAAAGCTATAGATGTTTTTCAATCAACCTATCAATCGGGACTTCAGTTGTAGTTCAAATAGAAAATGAATAATAATTATTTATTAAATTCAAAGTAAAGCATAATTTATATTGGTGGAAATTTGAGATTATCCTTTAAAAACCCTTTTTGTTTCATCAATTTTGGGTAAAAAAAAGTCATCACCACATACCCTACAAATACCCATCATATCGCCACTTTTTGGCCCATCATGATCCTGCACATACCCATTAGAGGATATCAAAATAAATATGAAATATTTTAATAATTATACTTGTAATCACTTATTAATAAGTTATATCATACATAATTTTAATCACATAATAAAGGAATAAATATACATATGTAGAAGATACAAAAATAAAAAGAGGCTACTCACATGGATCTTGATCCTTCTAGGAAGTGCCTAGATTGGTGTATTTTGTGTAGGACTCTATGTAGGTGTTGGGACCTTCACCTCTCTCCTTGTATATTTCCAACAATCCCACTCACTCCCTCTATAGAATTATTTCCTTTGTTATTATCTAGTTCTTTTCATCTTCTAAATTAACCTCTTATTTATAGGAGCATAATATGAATCCTCCTCCTATCTCTACTATAATAATAGCATAGTTCCTCCAACCTATCATCATGTACCTCCTCCCTTTCCCATGTAATAGGTGTCCCTTAGGTGTTAAATGGTTCCATCGTGGTCTCCTTATTGATGCATTTCTATCCTTCCATATAAATCTATATAGTATCAAAATATAGGTAATTTTATGGTCATTGAATCTCTCTTAATTGCTAAAGAATCCATTATGATTGAGGATGGGTGGATTATTATCTAGGATCACATCTTAAAAATCCTATAGAGGTCATGTTATGTGTTTCTTAATACATATATTCCCATACAAACCTCTTTCCATGTATTATCAACTCTCCTATATAATAGACACCTTACTAGATTTAAATTCCATATGATATATACCCAAGTGTTTCCAATTGGAATCGATATAATTATACTTTTATGGTATTCTAGATATTCATAATTTTTTTCATAAATCTACCAAATAGACCCATTCTTGACATTGAACCTACATAATTTTAGGTATGTCCAATGAAAGAAACTTTACCCATAGCACTCTCACTTGCGCTCTCCTATCTTGTGGATATAATAGAATAAAGTTTTCTTCCAATGATTTAGATCCCTAATGATCATGTCTAATTTTCATAGAGAGTGATCATCCACTCTCCATAAAATTGTAGAAACAAAAAGGTTTTATATTATGTGTTCAAATAAGTGAAAACATTACAAAAAGCTCTACTAAATGGTGACAATAGAGGGTTTTTTAAGGCAACCAAATTTCATTTTAAGGTCCTAAGACAAAATTCAAATGCTTTAGTGTTGAGGGTTTAGATTTTACAATTTAGGGTCTAGGGTTTAGGAAAATTAGGGTGAAGTTTGGGTGGCCCTTGGAATAATTTAGACTTGCAAGTTAGTGCCAATTGGAATTGATTGTACGTGCTTAGATTTATGAATTTGCTAACTAAATTTGCAAACAAACATTGATAAACTTTATGAATTTTAACTATTCTTTAACATATTGTTTTCTAATCTAATTATAATTTAACATTGAAAATAAAGTTTAACATATCGTTTTTTCCATACAATGCAAATAAAATTTAAAACATTTAAGCAGCGCAAATGATTTTTTTTGAGCTTGAAATTACCTAGTTTTCAAAATCAAAATGATTTGTTCGATTTCAATTTAGGGTTTTAACAAAAAAAATTTTTCCAATTCAATTTAGGGTTTAAATTTCTAAAAATTAGGGCTTTTAATGCATTCTTTTCGTTTCAGTTCAAACTAGGGTTTTCAAATTCTTTTTTTTTTGTTTGATTTGAATTCAAGGTTTCAAAAAGCTGGATTAGGGTTTCTAAATGCAATTTTTTATTTCATTTCAATTTATAGGGTTTTGAAATGCAATTTTTTGTTTTGTTTCAATTAGGGTTTTGAAATGCATTTTTTTTGTTTTGTTTCAATTAGGGTTTTCAAATTCAATTTTTTTGTTTAATCGAACAATTTAGGTTTCAAAAGTTAAATTTTGTTTGTAAAAAACAATTCAAGGTTCATTTTTTCATTTCTATTAAAAAATATTTAGGTTTCATTGCATTTTTTCATCTATTTTTATAATTACTCATTTCTACTATAACAAGAAAAAATGCTCAAAACGTGAAATAAATTAAAAAAAAACATTGCTAAATTCACTTCTTTTCTTCACAATTTCAATAAAAAATGGAAAAATGCAAAAAAATGGGGCATGGGCGGCTACCTGGAGCTGTTTGTGGGGGTCGTTGTCACCTGTACTCGGGATCCCATCCGCTATAAAATGAACTCTATTTAAAAAAAAAAACAAATAGCATTATAAAACGGGATCCCTATTTCTACAAAATGGGATCCCAATTTTTATGAATTGGGATCTCATTTCATAGTAATCGGGATCTCGTTCCTTCTCTGTTGGTTTTAGATCCTATAGGAAATGAGATCTTGATTTTTAAAAAGAGGGATCTCGTTTCATATTTAGGCTCGAGATCTCAATTTTTAAAAATCAGGATCCCGTTTATTAAAATCGGGATCCTATTTTTGCAAAGCTGATTTCAATTTTTTGGCTAAGGAAAAAACTTCCACATTTCATGGACTCAACTTTGTGCACTTACCCCATGTCAATTTCGATTTTCAGAAAATTTATGTGATGGCCAACAAATGTTTTCTTGAAAATCTTTTCAAAACATTTTTCAAAAATCGCATTCTTAGCAAGGACCCTTAGCGAAACATGTTTCCTTCATCATGGGTTCATAAAGAAAGAACTTGAAGAACTTTCCTCCAAATGGGAGCAAATTTTCCTATAGGAGAAGCCTCAACCTTTCCCTCCCAAGGGGGAATTTTCTTCCTTTCAAATTCCTTAATGAAGTGAACATCTTTCGAAAGTATTCCTTGATGTTGAATTGATTTATGAAAAATGCACCTACACTTTCAAACTATGTGTCCCTTGAGTGGACCCCTTTTCTTTTGAAAGGTTCCCAAGGGACCCCTTTGAAAGCTTCTCTTTCAATTCTTTGACTATCTACTTGTGTGCTTGTGTGGTTTCTCTTTGTTTTCTAACATGTTTTATCTGCAAATTAACATGTTGCTTTGTAGGTGCGCATGTGAAGCTACTTTCTAGTCCGACTCTATGGAGTACCCTTACACTGGGCTTCCTTCAGGAGAGTACCTAGGGGGCACCTTCTTTGTAGGTCCTAGGATCTGTGAAGCACTTGCATCTTGCGAGATTTTTCTGTTGTTGGTCAGTGGGCCTTCAGTGCACTTTGTACAACTCTATAGTTTCAAGGATCTATGAAGTCCTTTGTTCGAACCTCCTTAAGAGAGAGTACCTGTGGAGTTATTTGTTTTCCCTACACTTTCAAGCTCACCATATTTCAATCTACTTCTTCAACAATTTAGGTATACATTTCTAAACTCTTTGATCTACTTTACTGAACATTCATTAACACTCATGCTCACTAAAGTGTGGGAAAAATGTATAGGAGTGAATTTGCACCCCTCTTGTAAATTCCCCTTTTACATCCCTCCACCTTAGAAAATCAAATCTTACTAAATAATTCCACATCACCTATCTACAATGCATCCACTTGGCACTTGTCCTTTGTGTTAGTGGGAGAATTTATGTCGATGATGCATGCACAATGCACAGACGTCTATGCGACGCGTTGTCATCCCTGAAAGATTCTCGCCTCTAGAATCCACAAGGATGTTACATTTCACATTGGGGATGAAGCGTAACACCTCTATGTCAACTATCCAACCCAAGAATGGCTCTTTCCCTCCCATTTTGATCTTCAAATGCATCCATTCCATATTCATTCCATCTTCTATAGTCTCTTGAACAATTCTACACACCAGCTTGATCTTTTGAGCACTTCTTGAGCAATTCAACACATCTTCTTCACATCTTGTTGCGCCTTTTTCCACCATTAGAGTTGTGACTTGGTGTCTCGAGGGATTGCTTCTCTGTTGTTGCAGCATCGTAGACCTTACCAAGCTTGCATTCTCCTCTATGTGCTTGAGGGAACCTCGATTGAGAAGGTAATATTGTTTCTTGATTTACGTAGCATAATGTTGTTGTGATTGTTTGGTACTCTTTCCTACTACTTCCTTTATCACATTTTCTATCTCATGGATTTCCTAGCTATTCGTGGAGGTGGAAACACTAAAGCAGGGGTTTGATTGAGGCAAAACCCTATAGAACCCCAACATTTTTCCTCTTCGGTTGTGTATAGGCACATGTATGTATGGATCTTGCTAGCGAATTAGACTCCTAATGAGTTGATCTTCGTCACCTTCATTTTCATCATCTCCTTTATCATCTTTATAGTCATTTCTTGTACTTTTTTATTCTATTTAATTTTTTAAACTTCATTAGCTAGACTATAAGTAAGTTTTTTGGCATTTTGTACTATACTTTTACACTTTTTGGTTGTACAGACTTCAACACCCCAAAGAAACACCAACGTGCCAAGTTGTTGTCCTTGACTAGCATTTCTATCCTTGGGCAGAGAACTATCTAAGGTACGGTTTAGATCCCAAAAAACTGCTCATTTAGCCCCATCCAAATATTTGGATCAATAGAGTGACAACACTTAAGAGTGCTCTTCATTCTCTATCCTTGACCTAAGAACTCTTATCCAATTTTGAGGTAAGTTAGGGAAGCCCTCCACTCATGGCTCTTCGTGACCTAGAGCCTTAGTGTGGTTGGTCCCCCTATCTTATAGTTTCTTTACCTTCTTATGATGAGGTTGATGATTCCTTGTTCCATCATAATATGAATTATTATCAAAATTCTCTTAATACACCTAGAATAGAGTCATTTATTGGAATTGAACATGAAAATTTACCTATTATATCATTCTTATCTTCATATTATGTTGATATATATGATGATTATACTTTGATGCATTCCTTAGATGATACTTTGATTGATTGAGATAAGCAATGATTTACTTCATTTCATGATACTATGTTGCATAAGACATATTTTAAACATGACTTTCATTCTTCTCATTCTTATGTCTATTCCTTATTGGAGCCCATGGACTTATCTATATATCATGGTGATATAAATTTTATATATAGAGACTCACATGTGAGCTCTCTCATAATTTATTTGAATGCATCTTTGAGTGATTGCAGAGTGCATTATTCTACACTCTATATTTAAGAAACACATGATTTAAGCATACCGACTAAGGATGAATAGAAACATTAAGATCTTTACAACTTTTACTTGCTCTATGTGAGCATAATGTGTCATTAGTTGAAAATACATCTTTCACATCCTCCTCCAATTTTACATATGTCAAATCATGCATACACATATGAATAAGGGACATGTTAGGAATGATATTTTAACTTATATGAACCACCTCATTACTAAGGTTTATAATTTAGAGAAATAATTTAATACTTCTATAAAAATGTTTCATTCATCAAATATTGCATAATTCCTTAGTACATGACATTTTAGTTTATAATTCACCAAGTAATGTGGCTCCCTTATCACAAGGATTGATTATTCTTTAAGTTTTTCCTATCAAGCTTAAGTGCTCATGCACTTACATGCTTTTATTCATTGCCTCGTGTGTATATCAATTCCTTTGAGGACTTGGATAATTATTTTATACGAAAATCACAATCACATGATGTTTCAATTTGAGGCCCAACTAATAGTCTTACAAGTTAAAGTTATACTTGGCCACATAATCATTGTGGTTGTAACTATGTTTTCTAATAGTCTTACAAGTTAAAGTTATACTTGGCCACATAATCATTTTGGTTGTAACTATGTTTTCTTATGGAACTCAAATTAAGGCTTATATACACATGCTTCAAGTTGGAGACAAAATTAATTTAGATATTTTTTCAAAATTTCTCTAATTGGAAATCCATTGATTAGACTAATTTTGTAAAGAGGTTAAGGAAAATCTTTGTGAGCTTACTCATATTCTATATGCCTTATGACCCATTATAATGAAGTTTTTACTACATAATTCTACATTGCAAAGAGAATGGAAGCCACTAAAAAATGACTATATTTTATGTCTTGCAAGCTCTCTAACTCTCAAAGAGACGCCTTTTGATAAGTTTCTATCCATTAAGAAAATGTAGGGTGTTATCAATTAGATTGATCATTAGAAATTCTTAAGAATTAATGGTTTTCTTTGTGAATTTTACCAAATTATTAAAAATATTATTAACCTTGAATATGCAATCTCTCTCTAAGCCATTCAAACAAACTTAATGGGGAAACTAATTAATTAGGGCAACATTGAATTCATCCCTAAATTTGATGATGCTACTATCATAACTAATTAGAGACCAAACGATCTCCTCAATGTTTCTTAAAATATATTTGTTGAATATTTGGATCTTGTATTGAGACATTTTCTTTTATGATAATACATATGGACCAAACAAGTTTCATATGCAGCAAATATATTATAGATAACATTATTAAGATTTGTGAAGGTATGGAATTGGATTACACCATGTAATGAAGAGTTTCTTTTGTTAAACTGAATTTGAAAATCCATGACAAGGTTGAACAACATCATCTATATAATTCTTCAAGCTTTGTGCCTTTATCCTAAATTTATCCATGTTATCCAAACCATTTTTACTATTTTTCTCACCTTTAATAGTGTCATTCTAACTAGTATGTTATTTTTTTATCTATATCACAAGGTGGACATCTTGTTTCCTCTATATATGTCCTAACTATAAAGTTCAATTATCTTGTAAGTGACTATGCTTCATGTGACCTGGCTAAGGACATCACCCTTCTAAGGAATTTAGGATATTAACCCATCAATTGTAATTTTGTTGATATGCATACCCTTTTTAGTGATGCCTTTGCTTGTCTGACCATTAATAGGTATCATTCTAATTAGTAGGTATCATTCTAATTAGTATGTTTTTTAAAAAAATTCTTTACAAGGTGTGTCTTTTTCTTTCTCTTTGTATGCCCTATCTACAAAGTTCAATTATCTTGTAAGTGACTATGCTTCATGTGGATGAGCCAAAGAAACCACTCTTCTTAAGGGTTTGAGATATTAACTCATCAATAGCCATTTCTTTGATATATTTTTCTCTTACACTTGTCGAAGGAGAAGAATTTGAATGTTTAAACATTTTTTCCTTACTTTAGGGTATATCATTCAATGAGATAAAATAACTTACTATGGATACTATTTTTGTCTTAAAGTGGCCTAGACCAACTTGCTTAGTAATTGTTGACCTAGTAGGAGATATTCAAATTGCAAGTATCTCATTTTATTTCCAAGATTTCTCTACAAATCTCTATATCCATATTGTTCAAATGATTGAGATGAAAATATCTTATAAAATCTCTAAGCCTCTCTTGAATCCAAATTTTCTCTATTATTATTATAAGGATTCTTGTAAAGGTACTTACAACATGTTAGATATGGTACTAAAAAATATTTTTACGAGTCAAATTTGAAGTGAAGATAGTTTTCATAAAGTGACCTAAAATTTGTATGTTGTCTTAAAGAGCTTAGCATGGATATTTTGAACATAAAAACAAGGTATTGTCATTTTTGCAAAATAGATTGTGCATGATACTAAAGGGTGTGAGACAGATAAGCTCCTTCTTAGGAATTTTACTTCATTAGTAATCCTTAGGCTTGCATGTTGTGGAGGGGACTTGGGTTTCACACCCTCCTCATTACAAATGTTCATATTGAAATCTCTAGCACCTTTATTGTCAAAAGCATCTAGAAGGCTTAAGAAACAAATAATCCTTAACTTTTTTAGACAATGATAAATTTCACACAAGATTCTTTATTAACACTCATTAAGGTTGTCTCCCACCATAAACTTTAATAGGTTCCTTTTTTTAGGCCAAAGCTCTTTGTTTCTTACAAGTTACATGTGCTTGATTTTCTTGGCAAAAACTAGAAGCCAAGCTTCAACATGATAACACAAATTCTTAAATAAAAATTGAAATATAAATAGAGATTCTAGACTTTGATGACAAATTAACATGTGTCTATGCTAGCATAAACTTTAGTTGATTTTTTCAAAAAAAAAGTTTAGATTGCAAGAATCATGGAGTTCTCCTATAAACTACAGTGCATCTGGTAAACTTTTTTCACGTGATTAGTGATGGTGGTGCGACACACCCTTCAGTACCATAGAGACGAAGGGGAGACTAGACCTCGTACTAGATTCTCCACCCCATAAATTTTGGTTGACATTATTACATCCCCTCCATACTATCTATCCAACATACTAAATTCACATTTAAGAAAAAAAACAAAAAAAGTTTATCCTCCATCCCCTTACCCCTGAATTGAAGGGATTGTTGCTTCTTTCCAAGAAGCAAAATCATTGCACGCCTTTCCAAAAATACTTTATCCCTCAAATACATAGGAGGGCCCACCAACAAATTTGAATTCCCAGCTTGGAAGGATCGAAAAGATTTGTTTAAGCGCTACTGCCAAGACCTATTAAAACAAGCGATATTAAGACACGTCAACACGTCATCATGACACGTGGGTAAGAATCAACGTCCCGTACAAATACAATCATATCAAACATGAAAAAGGATCGGAATTTTTTACACGCTTTCCCGGCCGTTCCGACTCCCTTTCGTTTCTTACGCCGACCAGTCATTTTTTACTGCCGACCCGAGCCACAGCTCTGTCCCACGCCTCAGCTTCGGCCCGAGCCTCAACTTCGGCGGCTTATAATAAGTCAAAGCAGCGTGGGTCCCGCTTGTGTCCGGCTTCCGCCGGCTCGGCGGGGGATTTTGTAAATGGATAGCAATTTCTATTTTTTCAAATTTGTAGGTAATATAATTTATTTATTGTATTGTATTGAAATATAATTGAGTTGGTCAGGGTCAAAGAAATTACACGTGGCATTTAATTATGGTTAACGTCAAAGAGGATATTTCACCCTTGTATTTTCCAAGTTATATTATTGTACTTGGAATTCCTTTTAATATGCAAGCAACCTTTTGCTTAGCCCTTCAATAAAATAAGGAATTGCTTGGAAGGGTGTCTTTGTAAATTCATTGGAGCCATTATTTTGGAACTTGTTATATACCTCTACATTTTAGAAATAAACAAATTCATAAGTATGTACATGAAATTAGATATATAGAAATCTTTTTAGGAAAAAAAATCTACTATCAAAGAGAGGACAAGTCTATATCAATCCAATAGAAGTATTGCATCTGTACATCCAACTTTTTCACTTCAATTTGATAGCATTGTATTAGCGTGACAATACTTTCAAAATGATCACAAGCAAACCTCTGCATCATACCTCCAAAATATAAAGCAAACAAAAGTTGGAAACCATAAGTGGTTTAAAAACAATGGATCCAAACTAGGCACACAAATCCAAGTAAAAAATTCAATATCCATTCATGAAGAGCATGTTCCAAATAACGTATTTGACATGTAACCCTTCATGGGCACCCATCCCAAAGTATACCACTCCAAAATGAAGTGGACAACTCACATGGGACCCACCTATCATAACAAGATGCTTCATCATCATAATTAACCCCCACACACTAGAATGGATGAATATACCTTCTGGAAATGATGAATATAACTCCTACCAAATTTAGCTCCCCTTGTAAATGTCATTACAATTAATATTCCAAGTTCCAAGGAAATTAGTACTAAAATATTATCTCTCAACTACACACATGGGCATCCAAGTATTCATTCACAATAGGTTGGAGACACATACAATATACATTAGGATTGAAATTTGATATCACACTATCTTAACATTCTTTCACTTGATATTATATATTTTAATGACATAAACATGAAATATAAAATGAGTCAAGTGTACGATACAAGGTGAAAGGCCTCCTTGCACCAATAAAACTTATCAATACTCACTAGCTTCATAAGCAAAATTGCAACGCTAAATTAAGTGCTAATTTTCTAGACCATGACCTGACCACTCTCCACCATCTTATGAACAGAGTGATACTAAATATCTATGTGCTTAGTGTGAGCATGGTACATAGATTTTTAGCTACATAGATATCACTCTAAAGGTCACATATGATTTGAACCACCATGCAATCAAAACCATCTCTTGAACATAGTCTTTTTACCAATCTACCTCTTTATAGTATGTGTAGTAACCTTATACTTTGCTTCGATAGTGAACAAAAAAACTATGGGATACCTCTTACTCATCCAACTAAAAATACTACCAAATATAAAAAATAAATAGCCAATAGTAAACCTTTGATCATCTAGATCACTTGTACAATCTACATCAACAAATCCTTGTATGTCTAATAATTTGCCCACATCATTAGAACCATGATAACCTAACCAATAATTAGAAGTTCCTTGCAAATATTTAAATATCTTTTTAACACAATTCCAATGCTCTTTACCAAGGTTAAACATAAATGTGTTAATAACTTTGACTGCTTGTGCAATATTTGGTATAGTACAAACCATGCTTGGATTAGGCTACCAACAACACTAGCATAAAACGTGCATTATATATATCTTCAAAATTATCTAACTTAGAACACATATCTAATGAAAGCTTGGTTCCTACAAATAAATGAATAATCACTAAAATCACCACAAAATAGTGTTAGCATACTTACTCTAACTAACTAAGCCAAATCATTATGTGTTTGGTCCCTATTGATTTTCATTCTCAAGATAAAAAAAAATCCCCTTGAATTCTCCATGTCAAATGCACCAAAAGGTTGATTTTTAAGCTCCCTAATTATTGCCTTTCTATTACCAATAAACAACATATCATAAACATACCAGACAATAATTACAATTTGAGCATTAATAATTTTAAATAAAAAATAGTAATCCTATCCACTTATAATAGAATCCAACTTTAATGAAAAATATTCAAATTTTTAATACCATATTCAAGGCAATTGTTTTTTATATTATAAACTGGAAAACTAAGGGTCTCAATCCCTTACAACAACAAAATAGCCAAAAAGAGTTAAATAATTATTAAAAAAATAAGAGTATATTAAATCATAACATACAAAACACTATAGAGACAACAAAAAAACACCTACAATACCTAAGATTAAACCCCATGATGAGCAATAGAGTTATTCTATTCTTTGCACAAAGTGTCCAATTTCTCCTTCTAAGGGGTTGTATCTCCATTTTCCATCCTTATATCGACATGTTTATGTTTCTTCTTGTTTTTATCTATCTTTCTTTATTCCATATACTTCCTCTTTTGTTTAGCCTCCAAGATCACAATGCCAAACACAAAATGCCTCATCACATCATTAGTGAAATTTAACTAGTTTTCTCATTACTTTTTCCTTTTTAATCATCCTATTATGAACCACATCCAAATTATCTTGAAGCTCACTCCATTTGACATCACAAAATTGACAACTATGAGCCTTAATTACATTGACCTCCTCATTATCCTCTTGCATATTTATAAGGGAATTAAATAAAACATTATCATTATCATGGTGGGTTTCTTCTTCTTCTACTTCCTCAACTTTAGAATCATCAAGAGGGAATAATTATCAGATTCCTCTTCAGAGGGGTCTTCCTCAATACTCTTAAAATTATAAGAGGGGAAAAAATCAAAATCGATCACAATTTATTCCACCATCTTCAAGGTTTTTCTAGAATCCCCTAGTTTTTTATATTTTCCTAGTTCACTTACATCATTGGTATAAAACCTTGTAGATTTCCTTTTATTATTTATTTCTTTGAAATTCATATTTTTGTTCAGTTTATTCGACCTTCTCCTTCCCCTTTAGCCTTCAAAAGGCTATCCTTTTTAGATTTTTTAGTTTCCTTCACTTTAGGGGCAAAGATGATCTCAATTGCAAGATTAGAAAAAATAGATTTGATCTTGATTCTTTTTTTTTTGGTATCATCAATATTGGAAGGGAGCCCCATTGCATTCTCATTTTTCCCCATGTCAAAGATAGAAGAATATGATCAAGGGTAGAAATTTTGACATCTTACCAAGGATTGTGGGAGCTTGCACCATTATCAACATTAAGGAGACTAGGTGGAAAGAATAATCTTCTCAGTATTCTTAGGGGTCTAGGAAATCTTTTGTTTTCCCTTGTTCTTATTTTTATGATTTAAACTAGTAGGCTCAACAATAGTGGATGAGGAAACATTGATTACTCTAATATGAAGTTAAACAAGGGTTAAGCTAAGATTATACTGATATAGGTAGTGAAATCCTTCACAAATATCATTAATATTTCAAATACACCATCATACTGTTGGCCTTGTCGTTGCACCAAAAGGTCGACCTTTCAATGCCCGATATAAGCGTCAGTTAAGATCCACATGAGGTGGTTAGACCATGTCACAAACCCAAGCATTGCGTTGGACAAGGAAGACCAAGGGATACACCATCTTGCAACAATCCCCCCCAACACAAGCGAGGGGTTTGAACCTATGACCAACTCTGATACCAATTGTTGGCCTTTCTGTTGCACCAAAAGGTCGACCTTTCAATGCCCAATACAAGTGTCAGTTAAGATCCACAAGAGGCGGTTAGACCATGTCACAAACCCAAACGTTATGTTGGAAAAGGAAGACCATGGGACACACCATCTTGCAACACATACATCCTTCTTCCTATCATTTCTTATCCATAACGGGAAGCATTTTTGCATCTATTCTTGGTTTTGTTTCTTCTCAAGGGGAGAAATTTTATTTGTAGGCATTGGATCATATTTTATCTTCAAGCATCTACCATTTTTGCAAGAGATTATACATTTTGGGGAGGGGGGCTACATAGTCTCTCTCTTTCCCTCTTATGGGGGCATATTGATTGTAATTTGTGATGGATGTATTCCTTGGGGGTTTATGTTGAATTCTCCATTCATCATTTCTTTCATCACTTGTATATGACTATTTTCTTGCATTCTCTTTTTTGGAGAGAATTTTTCTCCATTGGGTTTCTCTCTTTTTCTTTGGTTGCATGAGAGATCGTTTGTAAATGGGTACCTAACATGGATTAGTAGCCAAGACCCATCTCTGCATATTTGTATTTTTCTACTTCTCCCTAAGTTGCACTTAAGGGGGGTGTTGGTGTGAATAGGTTTTTTACCTATCTAGTTCATCTAGTAGATTCTATTTGCATGTTAATTTTACTTGGGTCCTAGGAATATTTCTAGAAGTCTTAGTTGTCATGAGATCTTATCTTATCTTATCTTATGTCATTTACTTCTTGTGTCTTAGGTCATTTAATATTAGTTGTCTCATATCATAAGATTAAGAAACTTGCCATGATATTTTTTAATCCTATTTCTAACCTTGTCTATATAAGCAAGGAATCTTGTATATTTTTTATTATATGGGTTTGTACTATTATTGATCAATGATTGATTATTGTACATATTGCACCCATAATCAAGCAAGTTATTGTCTTTCCATACTCTCTTGTGGAAGGATATATTTTTTATTTGTTGGTGATCTTGGGCTATGGGAGTTCATTATCAACTCCTTGGAGTTCACTATCAACTCCTACAATTTCATGATTCCATATCAAATATGTAAAACCTCATCTTGTCCATATAGAAAGGAGTATTAGTCATGGAAAGCCACTTCTTGTTAGAAGATTAGTAGTTGAGCTTGGTATCTTAGTGACATTTATCTAATAGGTGTAATTTTTTATGCCAAGTCCCTCATTAGCAAGGAAATTGATAACAATATTTACCTCTTGGAAAAATGCTCAATATTATAAAATTTGCACTATTTTATTAGGATATAACCTCCCATTTGTAATCACCAATCTTGCATTCTAGGGATTCCCCATTCTTGATAAGGTCAATGATAATTTTGGAATCCCCTTATATTTGTAATTGTTGTATTCCTTTGGATAAGGCTCTTTTAACCCCCCACTAGATAGCTATAGCCTTAGCTTCATTATCGTACCTAGTGTGTTTGATGTTAGAGCATCCAAGGAGTTTGGAAATTTGCATCTACAAATTTTATTTTAGTGTGAGTTTTCATTTTTGGTTTGGGATTTGAATTTTGGCTTTTGGAGTTTTGGTGGCAGATCATAGCGAAATTCTTGTTAATTTCATTTGAAAAAATGTCTTATTTAGAATCATATTATTATTTTTATTCAATCCTTCTTTGGTATGAAATGAGCCATAATTTATTTTAATTTTTCAAGGAGGAATTGGATCAAATGTCTAAAATTTGAAATATAAAAGACAACAAATAATGTTAGGTGTAGCTAAAGATAAGAGGAAATTCAAATGTATAAGAGAGAACAATTTTTTTCTTGGGTCACCACTAGAGAGGAATAGGAAGAGGCACGGTTAGATTGGGAGAATTGGGAAAAGAAATTTGAAGGCAACAAAATAAAAGAAAATGAAAGATAGGAAGAAAAATAAGTGACACAAACATGGAGAAGAAAATAATTTAATTGTTGATGAAATCAAGAGAGAAATTGTGTAATTTTGGAAAGGGAGATTAAATAATCGTGACAAATGAATATAATGAAAAGCTAATTAAATTGTAAAAAAAAAAAAGAGAAAAGGAGGGGCATGGGACTACCAAGAAGGTGAAAAGGTCAGTTTTAAAACCAAAGAAGAGGAGATGACAAAGGGTGGTGTGAGGATGAAAAAATAAGAAATTAAAAAAAAAAAAACATTAAGGGACAACAGGCATGGCATATAGGTGGAGAAATTACAGATTAAATGGAGTGAAAGTTTGGAGAGACTCCAGAGAGAAAGGGGGCATTGTTATTGATAAAAGAGTTGATTTAAATCAAAGAAAAGTGGAATTGCAATAATATATGAAAAGCCATTAAATTTCTTGAATTTACATTGAATAGAGCCATTAATTGACGGATTTGAATAAATAAAACTTGAATTTTCTCAATCATTCAATGACTGCAAATTAGATGTGGGAATCATTTTCCATTTATTTGAATAATAATTTCAAAATAATACAAGTTGAAATTGAATTTGATTAAAATAAAATTATAAATTCCAATTAATAATTGGTTGCAAATTGTGTCAGTTTGATCAAAATCAAATGAAATTGTCCTACATCAAAGTGGTATTAAAGCAAGGATTTGCAGTCATAACAAAGAACTCAAGAAATTTTTTGTGGGATTGTGAAGAGAAGAGACCCACAACTATAGAGGGTTGTGGATATGGTGCTAAGTGGACATGGGCGAAGAGGACCACAAAATGGAACATGGAATGATGATGGTGCAACCATCATGGGGGTGCTAAGAGGCATCATAGTGAGGATGAATGGAGTGGGGATGATATAGCAGAGATGAATATCGGTGGTAGATGCCACTGTTGATGAAGAGGAGGTTGAGTTGCTAGAACTTAACTTGGAAGATGATGGAAGAGATGAAGCAGAAGGAAAAATTTTGCAAGCCATGGCAAGGATCAGTAGAAATCCAAGGTTGGACCCCCCTAGTTACAATGAAAACTTGAATTTGGAAGAGTTAGTGGATTGGATATCTAAGATGGAGAAATATTTTGACCTTGAGTCAATTGAGGACCCAAAAAGGGTAAAGTACGCTTGCAAAAAGATGAAGGTACATGCTTCATTATGGTGGGAGCATGTGAAAGTTGAAAGGAAGAAAAAAGGAAAAGAGAAAATCCGAACATGGGAGAGGATGATCACAAAGTTGAAAGAAAAATTTCTACCCATTAATTACAACATCAGTCTATTCAAAAAATTGTAAAATCTGAAACAAAGGGAAAATAATATACAAGAGTATACCAAGGAGTTTTATAGGTTGAGTATTCAAGAAAGACATGTGGATGATGATGCAGAGAAGGTGTCAAGAGATGTGAATGGTCTTTACAATTTGATTTAGAATGAGATGAGAATGATTCAGATAACAAGTGTGGAGGAGGTAAACCAATATGTGTTGAAGGCAACAAAGAAGCTTGCAAGAAAATAACAAAATAGATCACATGGTACAGGTAGATTTTCAAGAGGAAGAGGACAAACCAGCAACGGTAGAGGTTACCAAAACAAGCAAGGGAAGGAAAACACATCTTATGCAAACACACAAGAAAGCAACAAAAAAGGAGATCCCTTTAGAGGAAGAGGATATTTCAGAAGAGGGAGAAGAAGAGAATTAAATGGTACGTGTTTTCAATGTGGAGAGCCGAGGCATAGGGCATATGAATTTCCACAAATACAACAGGGTGATGGTAAAGGAAAAGAGGTGAAAATTCATGTGGCACAAGCTGAAAATGAAGGTGTGGATTCACAAAACCATGGAGAGAATCTCAAATATGGAGAGTCCCTAGTGCTACGAAGGATTTTGTTAAATAAGGATAAGGAAAAAATGGAACCAATACAAAGAAGATTTTTTTCCAAACAAGGTGCAAGGTGGCTGGAAAGTGTTTCAAAGTAATAGTGAACAATGGTAATAGGGATAAAATTGTATTTGAGGAGATGGTGAAAAAGTTGAGATTGAAGAAGGTAAAACATCCCAACCCAAACTGAGTTTCATGGTTGCAAAAAAAACATCAAGTAGTGGTGAGGGAGAAATATTTGGTGAGTTTTCATATTGGCAACTACAAGGAGGAAATTATGTGTGATATAATTTTGATGGAAGTGTGTCATATCCTCTTGGGGAGGCCTTGGAAAATTGATAGGAAATTTGTTCATGATGGGAGAACAAACACCTGTTAAATAAAGAAAGAAGGAAAATAATATATTTTAAATCCTTTGAAGGATAGAGAAGAAGAAGTGGAAAACAACTCCAAAGTATATTTTGTTTCCAAAAATCAATTCTTGAGAGATTGGAAGAGAGGGAAACATGTTTTGCAATAGTTCTCAAGATTGTAGCAGTTGGGACAATGAAGAAAGAAGATGAAATATAAATAGAAGTTTAAGAAATTTTGAAATACTATGTAGATATATTGATGAAAGAGTTTCTCGATGGATTTCCACCCATGAGAAGCATAATTAATTGCATGGATTTGATTCCTAGTGCAAGTTTACCAAAAAAAGCACCATATAGAATGGTGCCTATGGAGAATGAGGAAATGAGTAGGCAAGTACAAGAGTTGCTTGACAAGGGGCTAATTAGGGAAAGCTTGAGTCCATGTGTTGTTCCAGTAGTGTTGACACCAAAGAAATATGGAGAGCGGTGGATGTGTATGGAATCAAGAGCAATAAATAAGATAACATCAAGTTCTAGTTTTTGTTGCCTCAAATGGATGATATGATGGATTTTTTGATTGGAGTGAATTAATACTTCACCAAAAATGATTTGAAAAGTGGATACCATCAAATAAGAATATGAGAAGGTGATGAGTGGAAGACGAACTTCAAAATGAAATATGGTTTGTACAAATGGATGGTGATGCCATTTGGTTTGATGAATGCTCCCAACACATTTATGAGGTTGATGAACAAAGTATTGAAACCATATCTTGGTAAGTTTGTTATTGTGTATTTGGATGATATTTAATAGATAGCAAAATAAAATAAGAGAATTTGTGACATGTTAGGGTTGTTTTTCAAAATTTGAAAGAAGAGAAGTTGTTGGCGAATTCGAAGAAGTGCAACTTCATGAAGGAGGAGCTAGTATATTTGGGGTTTGTTGTTTCAGGAATTCGATTGAAAATGGATCTAAAAAAGTAAAGTCTATCATTGATTGGCCTTCACCAAGAGTATATTTTAAACAAGATGCTTACATGGGTTGGAAAGTTTCTATAGAAAGTCCATTTAAAATTTTAGTGATATTTGTGCACCGATTACAAAAACAATGAAAGGTAATTAGAAGGAGATTGTGTGGACAACTTCAGTAGAAAGAAGTTTTAATATATTGAAGGAAAAGGTAATGAAGCATCCCATTTTAGCACTTCAATATTTTGGAAAAGTGTTCCAAGTAGATTGTGATGCAAGTGGGATAGCGATAGGAGGTGTTCTAAGTCAAGAGGTAAAACCAATAGCTTACTTTAGTGAGAAGCTAAATGAGGCAAATAGGAAGTATTTCATATATGATCAAGAATTTTATGCAATCATACAAGAAATTAAGAAGTGATGAAATTATTTACTAGTAAAGGAGTTTGTTTTGTACACCGACCATCATGCATTGTAGTTTATAAACAACCAAGGTAAATTAAATCAAAAACATGTAAAGTGGGTTGAGTTTCTTCAAAGTTTTTTTTTTTTTGAAGCATAGAAGTGGAAAATCTAACCAAGTAGTTGATGCATTAAGTCAAAAGTGTTTGTTGTTGAATGAGATGCAAATAAATGTTGTTGGTTTTGACTCACTAAAAGAACTGTATGAAGATGATGTTTATTTTAGAGAAGTATGGGCAGCGTGCAAGAATCTGGTAGAAACAAATAAAACTCCATGGTTGGAGTATTTTGTAGAAGAAGGTTTGTTGTTTGAAGGGAAGAGATCATTTATACCTCATGGCTCAATGAGAGATAATTTGATAAGGGGGAAATAAAGTGGGGGTTTGAGTGACCATTTTAGAGTGGAAAAAAATTAGCACAACTAAATGAGAGTTATTATTAGTCGGGGTTGAGTGCAAATGCAAATAAATTAGTGAAAAGTTGCAGGTTTTGTCAATATGCCAAGGGAATGAAGCAAAACGCAGGGTTATACCAGCCATTGACATTACCAGAAAGACCATGGGAACATATCAATATGGACTTTGTTTTGGGGCTGCCATGAACACAAAGAGGTCATGATTCTATTTTTTATTGTGGTGAATAGGTTTTCAAAATTGGTTCATTGCATATCATGCCAAAAGTGTTGTGATGCTTCACATATAACAACTTTTTTTTTCAAAGAAGTAGTTTGGTTGCATGGGTTGCCAAAGGGTATTGTTTTCGATAGAGATACCAAACTTGTTGGTTATTTTTGGTGCACTTTTTGGAAGAAGATGGGAACATAATTGAGTTTTAGTTCAACCTATCATCCACAAACCGATGGACAAATCAAAGTGGTGAATATAAGTTTGAGTAATTTGTCAAGGTATTTGGTTGGTGATAAGCTAAATTATCAGGATTTGACATTGCAGAGTTTGCATACAGTAATTTGGTCAATCGAAGTGTGGGTAAGATTCTATTTCAAATTCTGTATGGTTACATCCCTAGAGGAGTGGATGAATTGAGGGATAGTGTAGATTTGAGTAGGAAGAGTGTTGTAGAAAAATATTTTTCTAATTACATCCATGATTTGCATAAGGAGGTGAAGAAGAATTTAGAGAAGAGTGCTATGAAATATAAAGAGTAAGCCGATATGCATCAAAGAGAACATGATTTTTAGATTGGCGAGTTGGTGATGAAAAATTTGTGGAAGGAAATATTCCCACAAGGAACTTATAACAAGATGAAGAGGAAAAAGATTGGTCAATGTAAGAAATTAGGAAGTTTTTGTCAAATGCATACAAGGTAGAACTTTCAACTTGTATTGATATTTCACCAATATTCAATATCATTGATTTGTACAAATATTATGAAGGGGAAATAAGTGGACAAGGGAATCAACAAACAGATTTGTTCGATGCATGAAAGTGGATATAACAGTTTTTAGAGAAGAGGTTTGAAGAAATTGAGGAGATAATTGATTCCTTGTGTGGTCAAATGAACAAGGAGAAAGGAGTATTGGGAATATTTAGTCCATTGGAAGAACCAAGTAGTTGATGGAGCTTCATGGGTTAGCACTTCAGACTTGGAGAAGTTTAGAATTCTAGTTCCAAGATTTCCCAAATATTCATGAGCTCCCCACTCATGGAAAATTTTTGTACCTAGTGTGTTTGATGTTGAATTATCCTAGGAGTTCAACAATTTGCATCTACAAATTTTATTTTAGTGTGATTTTTCATTTTTGGTTTAGGATTTGAATTTTGATTTTTGGACTTTTGGTGGTAGATCATAGTGACATTTTTGTCAATTTCATTTGAAAAATGTCTTATTTCGAATCATATTATTATTTTTATTCAATCCTTATTTGGTATGAAGTGAGCCATGATTTATTTTATTTTTGCAAGGAGGAATTGGATTGAATGTTTAAAATTATAAATATAAAGGACAAAATAAATAATACGGAGTGTAGTTGAAGATAAGAGAAAATTCAAATGTATAAGAGAGAATACATTTTTGCTTGGGTCGACACTAGAGAGGAATGTTAAGAGGCACAATCAAAGTGGGATAATGGGGAAAAGAAATTTGAAGACAAAAAATTAAAAGAAAATGAAAGACAGGTAGAAAAAGGAGTGGTGATAGCATGGAGAAGAAAACAATATAATTACTGATAAAATCAACAAAGAAATCATGCCATTTTGGAAAGGGAGATTAAATAATTGTGACAAATGAATATCATGAAAGGTAGATTAAATTGTAAAAAAAAAGAGAAAAGAAGGAGGGGCATGTGACTGCCAAGAAGGTGAAAAGGTTGGATTTAAAACCAAAGAAGAGGAGATGGAAGTGGGTGGTGTAAGGATGAAAATACAAGGAAATTAAAAAGACAAAACAATATTAAGGGACAACATATGTGACATATAGGTGGAAAAATTATAGATTGAATGGAGTGAAATTTTGGAGACTCTAGAGAGAAAGGGGGTCGTTGATATTGATAAAAGAGTAGATTTAAATCAAAGAAAAGTGGAATTGCAAGAATAAATGAAAGGACATTAAATTGCTTGAATTTACATTGAACAAAGCCTGTAATTGATGGATTTGAATAAATAAAACTTGAATTGTCTCAATCATTCAATGACTGTAAATTGGATGTGGGAATAATTTACCATTTATTTGAATGATCATTTAAAATAATGCAAGTTTAAATCAAATTTGATTGACAAAATAAAGTTGTAAATTCCAATTAATAATTAGCTACGAATTATATCAATTTGGTAAAACTCGCATGAATTCATCTTGCATCACTTGTCCTCCTCTCATCTCTCCATGGGTCTCAACAAATATGAGCCATTGATCTCATCCTTTTCTCCTATCCATCCAATCCTTGTGCCAAAAATCTATAAATTGGCCTCAACCCAAGCGATTTTCATACATGAATTTAAATGCAACCTTATGTTGTTGGAATGAGAACTCCTATCCGACCATCCATGAGCACAACCACCATTCCATGGTGCAACAAGGGTTGATTTTGGTAAGATATTTGATGTTTTTATCATGTATTTCTAACCCTTATGCTTAATATAAGTTTTATTTGTATTTTTTAGTAGAGTAGGTTAATGTAGCTTTACTTTACTCTACTAGACCCAAAATTCATGCACACATCTCTGGAAACCATGGTGGGACCCACATCTCTTTTATCATTTATCAAAATTGGCCTTTTTTTAGTTTTGTCACACACAAATCACAATTGGGCACCCTTGTTCTAGCTAGTCAACCTTGTATTATGTTTGGGTGGCCTTGCCATCAAAGTGTTAGGAATTTGGTTTCACTTGATAAGCTTGTTTTTTCTCTAATATTTCTAACATATCTTCTATGTTTACTTATAAACGTTGGGTTCATAGACTTACATGCTATCCAAATTACCTTTTGACATCAAAAAATCATCTTTTTAGTAACCAAACTTTATTTTTTGTGCAAGGAATCATAGTTGGATGGCCTCGTTCACAATGGGGTGGATTTGTAACTTTTTAGGTGATTTGGTGACATGTTTGGGTGGCCCTATAATCAAGGTAAAAAAAAGCTTCAGAGTTTGACCATTCTCTATTTAGGCGGTTTCACTCTATGTTTAAGAGGTTATGTTCCTTATTACTTCCAACAAGATTAATTTCATTTACTGAGGGATTGACCTACTAATATTTGACTTGGATGTGGTGTTTACAATGACATTTATCTTACATATTATACTTTTATCAAAGAAAAAAGTTGGAAAATACTAACAATTATCTTGTAACCCTATGGTCAAAGGTATTATTTGTTTAAGTTGCATGCCTCAACTCTTTATAATCCAAATTTTATAACTAAGACTAAAAATGCATGTATGTTGTGGCACCATAGATTGGGTTACATTGGTAAAAAATATCTTAAGACCATACTAGATAAGAGACTAGTAGATGGTATTTCTGATTATTCTATTGACAAGAGTGATTTTTGTGAATATTGTGTGTTTGGTAAAAAAAAAAAAGGTCATCATTTCCTAAAGGCATTAATAAGGCTAAGGGAATTTTATAACTTATTTATTCAGATGTATGTGGTCCAGTGGATGTTGATTCTTTGATTAGATCTCAATATTATGTTTCCTTCATTGATGATTTCTCAAGATATACTTGGATTTATTTTATGCATTCAAAATTTGAATTTTTCACTAAGTGTAAAGAAATTAAAGCCTTGGTTGAAAAGCAATCAGATTATAAGATAAAAGTATTGAGAACTGACAATGGGGGTGAATATTTCTCTAAGGAATTTGATGAGTTTTGTAAACATGTAGGAATTGTTAGGTAAAAGACTACACCTTATACTCCCCAACAAATTGGGGTAGTAGAAAGAATGGACCGCACATTAATGGAAAGAGCTAGGAGCATGTTAAGTAATGCTAAGCTAGATAAATGCTTTTGGGAAGAAGCTATTAGTACTGCTTGTTATTTAATAAATTTATCTCCTTGTAAAGCTCTTATTGATAAAACACCTTATGAAATGTGGTTGGGTAAAAATCCTCCAGTTTCACATTTAAGGGTCTTTGATTGTGAGACTTTCGTTTATTGTGCCTCAAGAGAAGCGATATAAATTGGATCCAAAAGCTCAAAAATGCATCTTTGTAGGATATGGTGAGAATGTAAAAGGTTATAAGCTTTGAAATCCTTTAACCCGTAAAATGATATTTTCTAGAGATGTGATTTTCAGGGAATTTAGAGCTAACTCAAAAGAAGAGCAACCAAAGGTAAAAATAAAGACAGTGCACTTTGAAACTAAGCACGGAGATGCACATGTGGAAGGAGAAAGAGATGGACTAGAAGATGGAGAAGAAGAAGAGAGTTCAAGTGAAATTTTTGAAGAGTTTGTTATAACAGAGGAAGTTGATCATATTGAAGAACATGAGGAAGAACCTCTTACTCCACCTTTGAGAAGGTCCACAAGACAACAAAATCTAGTTTATAGGTATAGCCCACTAGATTTATGTTGTAAGTTTGATTTATTAAGTACTAACGATGAACCTAGATCTTACAAGGAGTCTCTCTCTTCCAAAGAAAGCGAGTCTTGGATGTAGACCATGTAGGAGGAGATGATGGCTTTGGATTGTTGTGATACCTAGGATCTTGTTAGTTTTCCCAAAGTAAGGAAGCCCATTGGATGCAAGTGGGTATATAAAAGTAAGTTTGTTGTAGATGGTCGGTTAGAGTAGTACAAGGAAAGATTGGTGGCCAAAGGCTACTCCCAAAGAGAGGGAGTTGATTTTGGTGAAATATTATCTCCTTTTGCTAAGCTAACCTATATTAGATTCTTATTATCTATTTCTACCACTTGTGATTTTGATATAGAGAAAATGGATGTTAAAATTGCTTTCTTACATGGGGATCTTGAAGAAGAGATTTATATGTGATAGCCTGATGATTTTGTTGTGAAAGGAAAAGAACACTTGGTTTACAAGTTAAAATGGTCATTGTAAGGTTTGAAACAGTTACCCAATATGTGGTACTAGAATTTTGATGCCTTTGCATCAAAGTTGGGTTATGTTAGAAGTGAAGAGGATCACTGTGTCTATATTAAGATTATTGATGATCAGATACTAGTTATTGTCTTGTATGTTGATGAAATGTTGTTTATTGGTAACATCAAGGAAATGATCAGGGAGCTCAAAGCTCAACTTTCTATCACATTCTATATGAAGGACTTGGGGGCTCCTAGATATATTCTTAGGATAGAGATTAGCAAGGATTGGGTACACATAGAATTTTGTTAAGTCAAAATATGTTGATACTATTTTGCAAAGGTTTAAAATAGAAGACTATAAACTAGTAAATATTCCATTTCCAGTTGGTACTAAGTTAAGTTTAGACATGTTCCCTAATTCTAATGATGATATTGAGGAGATGTCTAATGTTCCTTATACTAGTGTTATTGATAGTTTAATGTATGTAATGGTTTGTACTAGATTAGATATAGCCTAAGCAGTGGGAGTTTTAAGCAAATTTATGTCTAACCCTGGTAAAGAACATTGGAATTTTGTTAAATGGTTGTTTAGGTACTTGTGAGGTGACTTGGATAGTTGAAAGTCCACTAGTGGCTATGTGTTTACTTTGCTTGGATGTGTAGTGAGTTGGATGAGTAAAAGATAACCTACAATTGCATTTCCCACTAGTGAAGTAGAGTATATGGTTGCTACACACACTTCTAAGGAGGCCATATGGTTAAAAAGACTTGGTATTGGTATTTTTTTTTATTGTAGGACTATGAGGATCATATGTGATAGTCAAAGTGCCATATGTTTGGTCTAGAATCCTATGTATCATGCTCGTACTAAGCATGTTGATGTTCAATATCACTTTGTGTGAGAAATGGTTGAGAATTGATAGGTCTTGATTGAAAAATTAGACACTTTGGATAATGTTGTAGATTCCCTCACAAATCCAACAACCATGGATAAGTTCTCTTGGTGTAGGAAGGCCATGGACCTTGATCACTATACTTAATTTTATATTTATGTATCTCTATAGGTGTAATTTACAATGTATGATGTCAAGTGGGAGAATGTTAGGATTTAGGTGATATAAAACTTGTAAATCCATTAATTAATTATTTTCCTAATTTCTTTTGTAAATTACCCATAAGAGGTGAAACCATTTAACCAACGGTGGTGAAAGAGCACATGTAAAGATGAAGTTACTATTATTGTCTGTCTTCTATGAAAATGACAAAATATCTAGGTGCCCCATTTAGAATCTCCTATTTTTGGAAGGTTATGACATCCGTCATAAGTTGTAAGAGTATCTATGACACTATGAAAACTATTATAAGATGCTATGACAACTATGGTAATATTTATGATAGCATTTATGACAGATTCCTTCCATAGGTGCCCATGCATGAGAGATGCCTTATGACAGATGTAAGGGCATTTGTAAGTTTCTGTTTTGGGTGGATTTGGTGGTTGTAAGGAGGTAAGAATGGGTTTTTCCATGTTGTTTTGTTCCATGTTGTTTGGTGATACCATGGTGGTATTCATCCCCTCAAGTTTCTATAAATTGGGGCCTTGAGCTAGATTTCTTCATTCAATTTTGTTCAGTGTGCAGGTAATAGGGTGCTATTCAATTTTACAAAGATATTTAAGGAAGCATATTTCTATTGTAATCTCTCAGTGGATTATTAATATACTTTCCTCTCTCTTTCTATGGTGGATTTTTTTCCCTTAGGGGTTTCTCCACGTAAATCTGGTGTTATGTGTTATGGTTTTCTATTTCTTGTTTTGATTTTGTAATCACATACATTTAAGGGTTAATCTTTGGATTCAAATTTGTAATTAAAGTTGGTTAAAGTTCTTATTACAAGCTTTCTTCACCTTGTTTTACAACATGCCTATTTCTTTTATTCTATTATCTTAGCATAATCTCAAGATTTTAGTGATTAGGTAGTTAGTAGGTTCATTGTTATTTTTTATGATAAACTCAATTTTTGGATACATGGGACTCCAGTGCGTCATGGGGATGTCTATGCATCACACTATCATCCTTTTTCAAGAGCTTGTTGGTTTATCTAGAGAACCTCTGGGACCTACTCTTTCAACCCCTGAAATTCTCACATTTTATTTCCACATGAAACTCAATCAAACCTCCTATTTCCCTCATCTCATCACTTGAGATTTGATCCTCAAGGTAGCCAAGGAACATTAGTCCTTTGAGATCACATCATTTTGGGGTGTCGAATTTCCTCTACATTTTGGTGAACTTGACATGGAACTATCCTTGCTTTAATCTTTTATTAAAATTTTCTTCTCTTGTTTGGATGTCTATTGGACTGAGTGTTGTGACACTTTTATGAGCTTCACAACCTAGTACAATTTTTGAACACATAGTTAAAAGAAGCATTCGACACTTAGATATGGATTCTCGATGACAGTTCAGTCCTACCTGCCAAGGTCCTATTTTGAATAGTTCACTACAAGACTATCACCTAGCTTTACCCCCCTTCCATTTCTATCAATGTACATGTTAATGTTCAAACAAGTTCTTAACCAAGTACTCTATTTGAATCCTCTCTTATAGATCATGAAACCACTTTTAGGGTCCCCTTCAAGTAGGTTCAATCGTTGGAGGGGAAACTTCAAGAATTTGAGGACTTTCTAAATTGTGATAATACATATACTCAAGCTTCTCTTATCATTTGTTGTTTGAGGAATATACTCATCTCATATCACAAAGGCCTTGAATTGATTTGTGGAATAGCTAACATAGTAGAGACTCATGTACCCTTAGACATGACAGTCTTGAGCTATCCTTAGGATACCCCATCAGAGATCATTGATACACAATTGAATCTCTCAATGCCCAAAGGTGTCCGTACACATGGTCAGGATACAAATCCCTCTATACTTGCTTTCAATTTTGTTGATAACACACTCTAGTAACGTTGGAGTTAATATGAATCACATTCCTTTGGGGTTTGAGATTCCTAATCCTGAATCTAGATCTTGAACCTCTGCTGCTATGAATAGTCAACCTCCACTACCTCTGCCATCTAATCCCATCCTAAATGCCTTATTGTAAAACATGGGGCAGATGCAATTGTAGTTGGCCAACCTAACTAGCACTTCTTCTCAATCCACATTGCAACCCTATTATTTTTGTAGTCCTTTAGCCATCACCATCCTAAATGTTCCCATTCTCCAAGGGGTAGAAATTCTGATGTTTGAGAAGTACAGTGGTAGGAGTGATCTACAAACCCATGTCTCATCATTTACTGCCATGTGTAGTGACTTCCTCTATCATGATGCTTTGTTAGCCAAACTATTCCCATGATCCCTCAAGGATGTTGTGTTGGAGTGGTTTTGCTCACTTCCTAAAAAATCTATTTTATCCTTCAATCAACTAATTAATCAATACTTGTAGTAGTTCTAGGAAAACATTGAACTGAAGGTCACATTTACTGATCTCTTCCATTGTAATTACGGGGATCACGAGAGGGTGATCAATTTCATTGCCACTACTAATATATGTTTTTCCAAATCTCTTATTCCTTGGTAGATTTTGATGTCTAAAGTGTGTTCATGGGTAATCTACAACCAACATTGAGAGAAAAGGTTCTCTTAATGAAATATCCCTCTTTCAAAAATCTATGTACAATGCTTTGAGACTACTGGTAGACGGTGACACAGCATGGGGCCCCTCTTCATCCTCCTATTTTGATATTCAAATGAACTTGTCTATTTATAGGGAGTTTAAAAGGAAAAAGGAAATAGAAAACATGGTTTCCATTCCTATTGAAAAGAACATCGTAGGACGTAACAATGTTTTCACAAAACTATCTAAATCCTACACTAGTTTTCTTTAAAAGTAATTAAAATATGGTTTAATCACTCTTCCAGAAATCATATTGTGATTCAATGACAAGCCATATCCCAACTATTATGATGCACAAATTTTTTTAAATATCATCGAGTCACTAGCCATGACACCAAATGTTGTGTGCATCTTCGACATGTAGTCCAAGACCACATAGATAGCATTTCCATCCAGCTCAATGATAGAAAACAAAACTCAAATAAATCTTTAGCCAAGCCTAACAACCAACTATAGATCTACATAGATCCCTTTCCTTCTCATTCTCCCAATCTAATAAAATCTACTTCTTCTTTTGAACCTAGTCCTTCTGAGTAAGTGAACATGGTCTCATTCACTCCTATTTATCCTCTTCGATTTGTGTGGAAAATATTCCTGGCATAACCTTTACACCACATGAATTTCCCCTTAATAGCGAACCTTCTCCTCTCTACATCCTTGCTTAGGTTAACGACAACATTATGACCGGTGTTATGGTTGACCTTGCCAATCGAGTCAATGTTATTATAAAGGAGACTCTTTTTATTGGTCCTTGTTGAGCCTAAATATGTCGATGTCCCATTTGTCATGATTCTTAAATCCAACCCATTTAGAGTAAGACTAGGCATTCCATGGCAAGTCTCCATGAATGCCAGTCACTTCAGTGGTCCACAAATGTTTCAAATTCCCTCACGACGACATAGTTTATAGTATTCATGACACTAGGTACAAACCACTTGTGTCACGTAGGGGCTTCTCCTTGGATCATTTCTAGCTTGCTTTGATTAGACCTTTATCACCCCATGGAGACTTGTTCTATAGGGCCTACTCTAGGTATGTAGGACTAGAGCCTCGACCCCTAATGCCATATTTCCACCTTCTTCTCATGCCATTTCCATGAAGGATTCTATGCTCATGCAACAACATGCTTTGTCCTCTATACCTTCCTCCTTGAAGGTTGTAGACAAGCATGCTCTTGTGGGTGGAACTTCTTCCTCTTCCAATATTTTGCAACCATCGACAGTGTCCTTTGTTCCTTCTACTATGCCTAGCATAGGAAAAGGAAAGGAACCCATGTTGAAGAAATATAAACCTCAAGTTTTCTAACTCCTAGTGTTGCCTATGGTCCTTCGTCCTACCTTGTACGAGAAGGGAAAACATGTGACTGGAGGTATTCCTTCTCATGTTGTTCCTACTTCTCGACCCCTGAGGCCTCCTACCATTCATCCACCTGCCTCTAAAGTATAAAAAGGAAAGGATCCTATGGTCAAGATCCAAGTCCTTGTTCTTGTGCCACCTCATGTTCCTCCTCAAGAGCTTACTCTTATGCAAATGATAGCTATGGAGACTTATCCTCTGGTAGAATAGGACACCCCAGAGTCTTCTCAGGCTACTATTCTTGGTAGTCATAGCCATTGAAACAAAATTGTGCATGAGCATAAGTGTCGCCGATGAGCATTGGCCTGAGAATGTGAAGCTTTACAGAAGATCAAGGGTGAAACTTTTGTCTCTACTTTTGCTCTTGTTTTTGCTTATGCTTCTACTTTTGTCTTTGTCTATGCTTCCATTCTTGTTGCTTCAGTCTTCCTTTTGGCTTATTCAATGGACCCAGATAAACCTTTCCCTAAATGGGTACATGTGTTCATCGCTCCTTCAAATCCTCCTCTAATCACATCTTTGCTTGATCTTCCTCCTTTTTCTAAGCATGTAGATATGCCTCACATAAATTTTATGTCTACTATGGCTCCTTCCACCCCACCTCTCCTTCTACTTTTGATGCAAGGACCCAACATACTCCTCTCAATTGTACATTAGAGCATGACCTCATCTTGAATAATGGTAACAAAACATCTTCTTTGTATTCTTCATCTTGCTCTACTTTGGATTGTACCATTCTTGTGATGGATAAATCACCTCCCTCCCAAGAGTGTGTCATGACTCCTCTTCTAGAAGTTGGCAATGAATCTTTGGTTTCCCACCCTCCTATTCAATCATTGTGCTTCACTCCAGAGAAGTGCATGCTTGAATCATTGGAGTCAAAATTATGACTTATTTATCTTTGCTAGATTGATGACATTGAGGTCATAGGAGCTTGTTGATGGGGACATTGAGGTGGCCTCCTCCTTAGCTCTTGTTGCAAGTGAGCTGATTGGCATTGCTATTGTTGTCCTCCCTCTCCACACTCATCTTCCCTCCCCTTATAATGATCTATATTGGGAGAAAGATGACTTGTTAGAGGTACTGAACTAGAGCAATACCTCTTCTTATCTTTAGAGTAGATTTGTGTGTTTGTTTGTGTTCCCCCGTGCTTGTCTGTTTATGTTTGTGCTCTCCCCTAGAGGACCCTTGATACCCTTGTAGGTACTTTGATATAGGAGAGAAAATTTGTTGTAAACTTCTATATGTTTCATCATTCTTCTATTTGTCATAAAATTTTCTTTTCATTCTAGGGATGATGCAAAACATTGGGGCATTTAGACCTCTTCCATGTTGACCCAAATTTTTATTTGTCTTCATGTGCCCTTCTTCTCATTCCAATCTATTTGGGGGTGATGATCATTCTTATAATTTACACTATCTATACATACATACATACATACATATATATACATTTATGATCATTTTTGACCCCAAATACTTGGATCCCCTATGCTTTCAATCTCTTTATCTCTTCTTTTTTCTTTAATATTGTGGATTCTTTGTGTTATCCCTCACATGATAAAATTCCATGAATACATCTCGCTATGTATGTCATGACACAACATCTTTCTCTATCTTTCTTCTCCTTAGAATGACTTGTGCTCCTTCGTGTAGAACATACCATTCTAAGAGGGGGCTATCATATCAGATTATTCTTATTTTTCAAAAATATGTCTTAAAAATATTGATGTCTCGATCTCATCATCTAGCTTGGGGGCAACTTGACTAGACTTATCTTTTTTGTGACTATTTTGTAACGCAGTTTGTAGTAGCCACATGCCTATCTTCTTGTTGTATTGTCTCTAGCATAACACAACTTTCTAGCCATACCTATTAGCATCATCTTTTTCTGATTATATTTATCACGTCTCTTTTTTTCTTTTTTGCCTAACAAGTTTATCTACAACTAACATGTTTGTGGTGAGATTGTAGTCAACTTTGCAGGATAGAAGACCCATGTCCTCTTCATGTCTTGGCCCATCTTTCCAATCACATATACTAGATCAAACACTTGCATCCTCTTCATTATGGGTATATTCTCTTCAACCTCTTTCTCTCTCTACTTTAGCTCACATATGTTAGAATATATATGCTCACTAAAGTGGGGAAAAATGTAATGCTGAAAATTGCATCCTATGCAATTTCAAATTCCATAAACCTCCCCTTTAGATTAATTAAATTTGATAATGAAATATTCCCCTTTCCTAACCTTAACTTTGTCATTGACCCATTCATTTTTTATCGTTAAAGTGATTTTTTGTTGCAGATGACCACACACCACACAAATGTCTACACACCATGCAAACATCCCAAAAATATTCTTGACTGCGTAGTTGTTTGGACATTACACTTCTAACCTACCAGTGAAGTGTAACACCTTTGCAACTTGCAACTACGCCGAAGTGACTCTTTACATGCATATACTCCCTCCAACTTCTCATTTAATAGATTCTTTCACTCTCACTCAATCTATCTTGCTCATTCTCTCATTCTCTTTCATTCTCAAGAATTCTTCTTGCTCTTGTACACCATTTTCTATCACTTTGGCTCTCTATGTCAACGCTTTAACACCATTGACATGTATCTTTTACAAGCTTGGACATTACATGCTCTTCCTTTCAATAATCTTGCTTGCTAAAGGAGGGTAATCATAGCTTTCTTATTACATTATCATTTTATTTTGGTAGCATATTAGTCTAACACGTCTATTTACTTCTTTATCTCATATGTACTATTTTTCTCTATCTCTATCTATTTGGCCATCCATGGAGGTGGGAGCACCTACACAGTGGTTTGACTAAGGCAAGCCCCTAAATTAACCCAACCATTTTTCGTCTCTATGTGTGCAAGTATCAAAGTTTTCACTTTGTTGGAGGCTTGAACATTCGTGAACCTCTTGCAGTGAGTGTCTCCTTTCTTCTTTTCTGTTCCATAATTTCATTTCCATTTAATTTAGTTCATATTCATTGTCATTATTCTATTTATTTCTATTCTTCTGTTATCTTAGCATAATCTCAAGATTTTAGTGATGGGATAGTTAGTAGGTTCATTGTGATTTTCTGTGATAAACTTAGTTTTCATTTGTATGATACTCCAACATGTCGTGGGGACATCTGCATGCTGTGCTTTCATCCTTGAATCAGAGATTGTCTGTTTGTCTAGAGAACCTCTATGACTTGCTCTTTCGATCCCTGAAACTCTCATTTTATTTCTGCACGAAACTTTATCAAACCTCTTTTTTCCCTCATCTCATCACCTGAGCTTTGATCCTTAAGGTAGCCAAGGAACATTCACACTTCGAGATCATGTGATTTTGGGGTGTCGAATTTCCTCCTCTATAGTACCCTTCATAATCAAATATCCATTCCTTGTAAAATATTTTACTACTTCATCACATTGGTTCATTTCTATGGGTGTGGTATTGATCCCCATATGTGTATTTGACTATAATTTTCTTACCTATTGTGATAACAAAACACAAGTTTTCTTGATTAATTTTAATTTATTATATTTAAAGGTATTAAATTGCATTTTTAATCATCCAAACCTCACATATGATACTCTCTCATCCTAGATGATTTAAGGAGAAATAATTATAATAACACCTTAATTTGACACACTGCAATGAACCAAAATCTACATATTCATTTCAAGAAATTAATTGTTTGTCGATCCATTCTAAAGCCAATATTTTTTGGGGTTTAACTAAGGAATGTGTACCCTAGAAATTTTTACAATCTTAAAAAGTACGTATAAATACTACTAGTTTATATACTAGAGCAAATAGAGGAAAATTTAATGATTCATAAAGTAGGAGCATGAAATGCATATGATCAAATCCATGAAGAAAATTATTAGTCTATACATATGAAAGTGATATAAAGGACTGGACTTGATTCAAATAGAGGCACAAGTATTGCACATAAATTGAGGCATTATACAAACAATGAATTATAGTCTACAAACAAAAGATAGTCTTAATGTTAGAAAATCATTTATTCTAGAACATCAAGCTAAACACTCATATTCACTTTACATTTACTTTAATAAAGCAACATTTAATTCAAATTTATATATACCCACAAAATCTATTAATTACTAAAGTTAACATTTAATTCAAAATTATATACACCCAATTTTTTTATTAATTATTAATGTAGATTCATTTTTTATCAAAAACACGAGAATTCTCAGCTTAGCTTGAGCTAGGTGAGGCCACAAAATGGGGAACCTCCTCCTTGGCATGAATGGGCTACATTAACGTAAATAGTTTGAACCCACAAGTTGAGTAACCTAGTTGAAGCACAAAGTCCATGAGCACACTAACCTAATGAAGGTTTGGAGCACAAAGTTACCATCATGAATGCCAACAACATCAACATGAAAGTTCAAATCTACAAGCACAATGGATTACCAAGGGGAAAATACCCACAATCACAATTGTCTAATAAGAGTTTGAACCTTGGTGGTTACAACAACAATATCTGGATTTAATTGTCACATTATGCCATGAATGGTGAATCTAGATGGAATTGTTTATTTATGCATCTTATCTAAATTAAACTTAGAGAAAGTTTATTTATTTATTTATTCTTTCCAAATGGTTGTAGCTCAATTGGTTGAGCATAATTGGTGAGGATGACTGTATGTGATTAAAAATTCATCGACCAAAATTCAAATTCCTAGATATGCATTTAAGCCAAGCTTGACACTTGAATTGACTTTGATTATATAATCCAATCATTTCTTTTTTTAAATCCCTTACATATATCAAACACATAACTATCAAGATACACCTCCCAAAAACCACATAAACTATAACACAAATTTCAAAGTTTGACTCTTAAGGAAAATTGAAAGATACCAATCTCATTGCATAAAAGATAAAAATAATAAATATGTAGATACAAGTTTATTCTAGAATCATCTTTGACTTTGACATAAATATGGTCAATAGTTGTGGAAGAACATCAATTGGGACTATTTCAACACAGATGAAGAAATGGGGTGTAATCTAAGATTCATGGGACTGTCTTTATTATTATTCTTTGACTTTGACATAAATATGGTCAATAGTTGTGGAAGAACATCAATTGGGACTATTTCAACACGGATGAAGAAATGAGGTGTAATCTAAGATTCATGGGACTGTCTTTATTATTATTCTTTAAAATCATATCTAAATATATGAGTTAACAAACCCACTAGAAGCTTTTTTAAGAATACCTATTTTGACTTTGAATGAATGTTTTTATCATAAACAAGTTTTTCTTAGCACAAAGTTAGCCATCAACCATTAACAAAAGTTAGATATTTTTGGTTTTGATTGAGTGGCATTTGGGGGAAAAGATTTGAATTAGATGAAATGCATTAAATTTAGCTACTTGTCATATTATATTTTATTAATTGATTTGACCCATAACTATTTTATACTCTTACAAAGTCTTTCACACCATAACATTATGATAGCGTGTTTTCTACTTCTCAATCTAATAAATACCAAATGCATTACCTACCCCTTTAAAACCCAAAGTGGATAAGCAATAATTTGTGACAAATATTTAGTGGACACTAACAAAAGCTAATAAATAATAATTTAGTTAACTTTTAAATATATTGAAAGTGAATATAAAACCAACAAAAATTATAATAAGGATATAGGTTTTTAATTTAGTAATTTTAGTATATATACATTTAAATGTGTGAGGAATTTTATACATTTTAAAATAAAATAATTATAGTATTTTATGTTATATTTTATTCTTGATTATGAATTTCATGATAGTTGGATTGATAAATGTTTTGTATTTTTTTATTGATATCAATTGTTTAATCTAATGAAACTCTTTTATAAAAGAATAATAACGTTTTGTTAAATTTAATTTAGATGATTTAAATAAATACTAGTATAGATATCTTAAACACATCTATATAAAAATGTTAAGATATAACTCCAAAATTATTTAATTTAATTTATACTGTTGGCTTTATTTTTATTTGATTTTTTTTTTAATTTATTTACATAACAATTATTTTATTTTGTTTATGAATGTTTTATTTATTTTACTTTAGATCTATTTAAGATTTTTTTTACATTGTTTATTTTTTTTAGAAGTATTTTTATTTACTTTAGAATTTTTTGATTTACTTTACAGTTATATTTTTATTTTATCTTTCTTTTAAATTATTTTATTTGATTATATTGTTTAGGAAAAATTATTTTATTTTTTGATTGTAAATTTTAATTTCTTTAAAAAAAAACATCATTCATTATTTCAATAATTTTATTTTATTTTTTACTTTGAAAAGTGAAGTAAATATTATATATTTATATGTTACTTTTTTATTTATGAATATATCATATTTAACTTTTCATTAATTAAAATGAAATAGTACAATATTCACATAAAAAAGAGGGTGGTAGAGAGGCACAACCACAAGTCCAACAAAAGGGCCTAGTCCTAAAACAAAACTACAAAAACAAGAAAGTTGAGCTTAGAATCACAAATATATAGTCGTGGCTATGCCAACAAAGGAGGATTTTGATCATTAGGTTTCCCCCAAACATTACCAGGGGTAGAGTCATTAATTAGCTCCCACCCAATAATAGAATTATTTTTTGCATTCTCCTTAGGAGTTGGCTAAGTGTGAACCAAAGGGAAGGCAAGTGACACAAGGAAATTTGTTGGTGTCCAAATAGCTAGTGTCATGCTAAGGAGAGGGCGGGTGTGAGGGTTGAGACCATCCTCCACAAGCATTGGATTCCCTAGTATTTTGAGACACTAGACCACATGAGCGACACTTGTGATCTCCATGATTGTCGCATTGGGAAGAGTAGCTATGTCCACACCAATGCCCATGATGAGAACTAGAGTTGAGAGGAACCCAAGCAATAATACAAGGGGTATTACCCTAGTGATGCAACAATTCCTAGAGATGTGCAACTTTAGGTGTAACTTTACTAGCTTCACCTAAATCTACATAAGAACATTAGAGAAAATGATAGCTTTAGAATACAAAGAAAAACATTTTTCAGTAGTGTTACAATTAAACAATGCAAAATTTCTCTTTCCAAATAATGAATAATATTTCCACCTTGAAAGTGTACCAGATCTAGGTAAAGTATGGGGAGGCTAGTTCAATCCCCAAGAAGAACCATGTGTCATGAGAAAGGGGTAGGAATCAAGGGGTTGGAGAATTCATGAATCCAGTTCCAAGCTTCTTGATCCCAAGGACAAAACTAGAAGAGGTTCTTGAGGGGCTCAATTTGACCACAAAAAAGATAGTTTAGAGTGGGAATGCCCATGTGAGCAAGACAATTCCCCATAGGAAGCCCTTGGTATAAGAAACACCAAGCAAAGTGAGCTAGCTTAGGCTCAATCATAGTAGTCCAAACACCCTAGAATATTTTTTGCCATATCCCATAAGAGGATTATATATGCCAACAAAAATTAAGTTGATCAACCATATGCATGTGAGGAGATAGCCAAGAATACCCCTTAGAGGGTCTATAACCCTAAAATGAAGAATCTAAAAACCTTTTCTAGTCCTTCCACCAAGGTTTGAAACAATCCACACCCAATTTATGAAATGACTACAGAGGTATGGAATTAACAATTGTCTAGTAAGTTTCTTGATCTTGGTTAGAAATTTTGTACTTCAAATTGAAATCCGGCCAAGGAAGAAAATTCTTAGTGGTTGAGTGGATGAAATTCAATAATTTTTTGGCTCCTCTTTTGAAAAATTTCAAATATTGGGTCTAAGGTAAGAAAGCCAATGGCCTCCCTTAAGAATTGAAGTGATGGGACCACCAAATGGAGTATTGATTAATGGATAAACCATTATAAAAATCATCTCCAACCTAATGAAGCATGGGTTTGATAAATTTCTAGGCCTTCTAGATACTTTTGATGACAAATATGCCTTGAATGAGAACTAGTCAAAGTGCAAATATCGAGGCCCTTCGAGGATAGTCGATTGTGGAGAATTCTTGTGCCAATGTAATGATGAACAAGAATTTTCTATGCCTCAATGTCAATGAGCACCCTAATTATCCACTTAGCATAGAAATAAATTCCTTTCCAACAAATATAAATCAATCAAAGACCTACATCTTCTCACAATAAGCAACATAATTCTCATGCCACTTGTTGAAATATATGATACCCATCATTGGGAGCCTAGAGAAAGTCTCTGAGGAGATTTTCAATCTTCAAGCATGAAGCCTTGGAGGGGACCCAACATGAGGAATGAAAAACATGAGTGGTTGCCAATATCTTAGAATAAATCTGAAACCTTCTAGCCAAGGAGAGAGACTTGTAGATCCAATATTGAAGTTTCTTCTTAATTCTTGCTAGCACAACTTACCAAATCTCATAAGGACTGGCATGAAAATAAAAAGGGATGCCCAAAAATTGAAAGATTTACATCAATCTATTTCCAATTGAAAGAGCCCATCCAAGTAGGCTTGGGAAAAAATATTTCCTATAACATAAGGTCTTATGCCATTGTATGGTAGATCCAAAGACTTGATTAAAAAAATTCAAGGAACTTGAGAGCATGTTGGATATTATTTTTTTCCTCATGAAGAGTGAGAAATAGATCAACAATAAAATGACAATTAACAAGTTGTTGCACATAGTTGAGAAGGAAAATCCCCTTTACACAAGATTGGGAAATAGATTGAGTAAGGAGGCATCTAAAACCTTTCACAGCCAAAACATAGAGAGCTAGGGAAAGAGGGAAACCTAGTCTAATAGACCTAAAAAGTCTAAAAGAAGGAGATTGTTGACTAGAAATAGTGATGCAAGTAGAAGCACCAATGAAAAGAATTTGAACTGAATGGATGAATAAGAGCTAACACCAAGTGCATGGAGCATGGATAATATGAAAATCCGTTCAATATAATCAAAAGCCTTTGCAAAGTTGATTTTGATGAAAATTGACAATTGATGAGAATGTTGGGCCCATTTAATTCCTTCCCAAACTACTACAATGTTATCCAAAATAAATTTAGAGGTTCAATAAAACTAGTTTTCTCAAGTCTAACAATAAGTAACAACATTGAGCATAAATTAAGGGATAAAAATTTAGAAATGATCTTGTATGAGACATTCAATAGAGTGATATGGCACCAATTTTTAATATCCTCTGGGTTTCTAGTCTTATGTATAAATTTGATGTTACCTTTGTTGATTAAATTTTATAATGACCTAATTCATATGGCTTCAAGATACACATTGTGTAGTTCATTACCAACCTTATCCCAATAGGCTTTGAAGAATTTGTGAGGGAATCCATCAAGGCTAGGAACCTTGTCATTAGCCATAGAAAAAATTTCTCCTTGAGATCACCAAGGGTGAGGATTTTTTCACAAAGATTGTGTTGAACATTTGAGAGTTGGCAAGACACAACCTTAAGACATTGCTACAAAGAAAGTTGTATTGTATAAGTGCACTCCTAGGTGGAAAAAATTTCTCATAACGTTGAACAAATATCACAAATCTCATGGAAGAGTTGATGCTCTTCATGAATTTTATTGATGGTATGAGAGGATTGGTGAGCCCATAGAGCTTGAAAAAATTCCTTCAAAAAATTATTAAGCCAATGCAACTTCAATTTGATCTAAGCACTGTGGGTAGCATAGGTATCTAAAATTTTCTTCTTATGTCATAGCTAGGCTAGCCAAAATTAGGGTGATGGAATCAAATAGTTGATCTTCTAGAGAAATAGTGGCAAGGTGAAGCTCCCAATTAGTGTCTGCATACGAGTGATAGAAAGAAAAAAAAGCTAGGTGGCACTCACAAATGCGAAGAAACCAAGATGTATGGGTTATGACATCATTCCACCACTTAATCCATCTGATGCCTTGTAGGGGATGTGGCTCAAGATCCCATATATGTTGGACATGAGTAGACATGGTTGTGTTATTGAATAAAGATGTGTTAAGGAAGAATTGACTCTTCATAGCTTTAGGAGCTACAACTTGCCATTCAATTTTAAATTATATGGGAAAATGGTCAAACAAGACAACTTCCACCACTAATTTTATAGTTAAGGAATATAACTTTGGTGGAAGTTAGTTAAAGTTATCTTGTCTTACCACTTTACCATATGATTTCACATTGAATAACAAGTTATAGCTCCCAAAGCTAAATATAATCAATTTTTCCTTAACACATCTCTACTCAATCATAAGGCCATGCCTGATTGTATCCAATGTGTCTAGGATCATGCCATGATTTTGGTGAATTTTTTCTTTTCTCACCATATGTGAAACTAAAATCATGGCACAATCAAGCTAGTTTAAAACTTTTCCAGTCCTAGATTGCAAGTTCGTCCATGTATACTAAGGTGAATGGTTAGGACAACAACTAGAATCGGGGTTGAAAAGACCCAATTTATTGCACATATAAAACTAGGCCTCTCTTTTACCAGCTATCTAGAGCAAGGGAAAGGTGCTACATTTATCATGGGGAATTTTGATAATGTTGAAATACTCACATAAGACCCAAGTGGTGTATGACATTGAACTATCTATCCAATGCCAAAGATTAGTTATTTCAACATTATTGGAAGCAAAAACATTAATCAACCCAAAGGAGTGATTATTCACATGGAAAAGTGTCGAAAAAACTTGGTGAGTGTGTTCACATCCACGATCAACCAAAATTTGATGCCACATAGGTGAGAGAAAAGTGAAAACTCCACCCTAGCCAATCTCATGGTTAGAATAGAGAGAAAATTGAATGCCAAATGATACAACATATAGTAGAAAGACAAAACTAGAAAATTTGACCTCTTGAAGGTAGATAATGTCTAATTTTGAGAATTTAGCGCATGCATCTTAAACAAAGTATTTTCAAGGGAGGTATGTGAGACCCCTAAAATTCTAGGAAATACATTTCATTTAATATTCAAGAGGCATTTCATCATTATCCAACCCATCAAGGTTAGACTAACTATCCCGAACCACTTGAATTTTGGGAGCAACATATCTATTAATTTGAATATTGAGTTGGCTTAGTTTTCTAAGTCATGAATTTTTTTTTATTTAATCCAAATTCCATAATGGGCTATGAGATTGTTGGAGATTAGTGTTGTCATTGATGTCAATGGAGAGATTGTTGGAGATTTTTGCACTATGTTGACATTAGTGTTGTCATTGATGTCTATGCCAACCTCTAGTGTGGTCATGATAAGGTGTTGAGAATGTGTTGGAGATGGGGAGATTGCTGCAAAATTTGTGGTATTGAGAAGGTGTTGTTGATGCAATTGGTTCACTTGGTTTCCAAGTTCTTTTGAGAAAATTTGAATAGAAAGTGTACAAGGTGATAAAGTTGTGTTTTGCATTGTGCTCCACATTTCTTCATGGTTGAAGATGTGCTTATGAAGATTGGATGATATGATCAGAGGTGTTTAGAGGTGTTATGTCTATAGTTTTAGGTTATGGTTCATGAGATAGTGGAAGATGTGTCTGACATTACATGTTGCTTGTGAGGAAGGTTTTCTGAGAGAAATGGAAATTCTTCTCATTTCTTCATGTTGAGGTTTCTTTTCTTGCAAATTTGGGAATGTGCTAATATTGTTTGCATCCAAATTACCCTAGGGTTTTCGGTGTTCAGTTATTTCACAAGATTGGCTAGTGAGTTGTATGTCTTTGGTAGTGTAGCTGGTTGCACACGATGATAATATTCTTAGTTTCAAGTGGTTGCAACAATGTTGTTGAATATTTAGATGATGTTGGAATATTTTGGGATGTTGTGTGTTGTTGTAATGTGGTCCACAAGATTTTTCCAAACTTGGTGAAGAGTGAATTGATTGTTTGTGAACTTGTTAGTGCAGGTTTGGCTCACCTGGTGTGCTAACATTGATTGTGGAGATGGTTTGTTGTTTGTGGAAGTATGGTGTAGCATGTTGGTGTAGATTTGGGTCCTAGTTAACCCTTGGAATGGTCCACCACATATTTACATTGTGGAAGTGTTTGGTGTCGACCTATTTGGTGGTTGCACATTTGAGGTGCATCCATTTCATTGAGGTCGACTTGGAGAAGGTTTTTTGAGGTTGTGGTTGATATATAATCAAGGTTAATTGTTGGAGATGTGAGTGGTGTGAAGTGTGATGCGAATGTGATTATGTGTTGACACCTAAGTGTGAGCTTAAACGCTTAAGGCTACCAGAAGTAGTGAGTAGAAGTTGTCTAAATTTTTTAGTGTGCTTGAAGTTGTTGGAGGTAGTGAGCTAAAGGTTGTGGATGGTGTAGAGTTGTTGTGGTGGATCTTCCTATTTCTCTAAGCTAGTGAACCTCCTTGTAACAATCTTCTTCTATTCTATTCTATTATGGATAGTGAGTCCTTTGGGCAGTGAGTCATTCTTTTCTTCTAGGTAGTGAGCCCTTTTGATATTGAACCTTTTGTAATTGGTGTTTGTAGACGTCTAAATTTGGACACTTAATTTATCCAAATTCATCCTCTTTCATCTTACTTTCATTAATTAAGTAATACTGCTATTATTTAATTAATAGCTTTAGTTCTTCTAATCCCTAAGGTATTTAATCAATATACCTTATCTCTTTAATCCTTCTTCCATCAATTGAATTAAATAAATATTCCATTTATTTAATTCCCCTCATGTCACATCCTCCATCATTTTTATCTTATCTTAATCCTTCTTCTAATCTCATCATTAGGATGTGCACATGCCTAATCTTTGATTAGGAGGTGTCACATCCTCCAACTTTTGCAAGTTGGCCTCTAATCTCTCTTAGCCACCTAACCATTCTCTAATCCTTCACTAACTAGCCTAATCAACCTCTCAAGGAATTTTTAATTCCTTTTATCCTTCCAAGGAATATTAAATTCCTTTTCTCTTCCCCATGTCCTTTATGACATGTGTCCTTGGTCAACCCTACTAAATGCTTTTCTTTTTTGACAAGGCATCTCCCTTCCCCATGTGAATTTTTAATTCACTTTTTAATCTCCCAATGCATTTAAGGAATTTTAAATTCCTTCCCTCTTCCCCATGAGAATATTTGAGGAATTTTTAATTCCCCACTTGTCCTCTCCCCCACATGGGGACAAGTACCTCCTTTATGAGGAAATATTATCCAATCCCAAGGTACTTTGTACCCCCTCCATGTCATGTACTCCTCCTTCCACCTCCTGTCCACCTCACCTTTTAGGGCTATCTCACTTGCCACATGTCAAGATGTGAGGGCTTGTGAGTTCTCAACTAACCTTAGCCCTACATCTTGATGTTTGGTGGATCAATCTCAACCGTCCATTTCCCCTAGGATTTTCCAAAAATCCTATAAATACCCCCTCTTTTCTCCCATTTTGGGGAGATCATTTGTGCTAGCCAAACTCTTGCAGTTTTGTTTCTCAACCAACACTTAGCTATTTTCATGTTTCCAAGCATCATTTGTATCTCACATCTCACATCTTGTGCCATCCAAGGAGCATACACGTCAAAGATCGAAGGGCCAACCAAAGGATCGACTCAACACAAGGTATAAAGTTCCATTTCGTTGCTTTGTCTTGTTTTGTTTCCAACTTAGGCTAGTCTTGAGGTGTAGGTTGTTTTAGTTGTTTATTTGCACTCTTTTACTTGTTGCTTGATTTCTAACGCTCACATTCGACCTATCACAGTGTTATTCATATATATGTGAGTTAATCCTCATTGTGGTTTTTCTCTAATTAGGTTTTCCATGTGAATCTGGTGTTCTATGGTGTATGGTTGTGAATGTGTTTATGTTTCATTAGTTTACATTCATGTTGATGTATAGTAAGGTTTTGAAATTTAATGAGGGTTTGAATGTTTTAATGTACAACTAATTCAACCCCCCTATCATTTGTTTTGTGTGTCTAACAAAGATCTCCTTTGGCCCACTAGAGATGGGGAATTATGTCAATTTCCCAGTTAGAGGTTGTGAAGCAATCAAAGCAAGATATGAATTAAAATTTATTATCATGCCTAACACAAATGTGTCCTGACCGACTTTGAAAATTGTGGAACTAGAACTCCTTGCCTTAAGGGTTTGGGGGTAGATTTGGAAGTGCTAGCAATCTTGGTATTGTAGTTAACTACTATTTACCAACTTACCTACTTAATTGTAGGATGTGGTGACTTAGTAGAGGGATGAGGAGTATGTTTATGGTGCTATGAAACCAATAGACAATCCTTGATATTATGATCAAAGGCTTGGCACTGATAACAAGTGTTAGATAGATTAATATATTGAATTATCTGGGAGTAATGAGTATAGCTGATTTGAATATCCATTTCCTCTTTGTGGTCCTTTGAAAGGTCAACCTCAACATAGACACAATGGTTAGGATGAGCTAAATATAACTTTTTGGGTTCTACAAAAATGACAAAACACATTGAGACAATCTAGGTGAAAAAGTTATAGAAAGATAAAGGTAAACCTTAGAATCTAGACCAAACTAGGACACAAAGAGACTTTTCTTCTATGATATAAAATTCATGGCTCCAAGGTTTAAACATGAGGAGAAAGGAACAAACAAGCCATGAGCCCTAGGTGAGAACAACTTGGGCATGATTGGCTTCAATAAAATAAAAATGAAGTTTTTTTTTGTGAGGTTTTATATGGAGACAAGATGAATCCCATGTGGGGTCTCGAAACATAGAAAAATAGGGGGCTCCTAGGGTTTCCCAAAATAGGGGGCACAACTTTCCTAATTTGCATTTCTATAAGCACTCAAAGAGAAATTAGTATCCCTAGGATACCACAGACCAGAATTTGGAGTGCCCTTCAAGTATCTAAATATCCTTTTGACTCTACAACACGTGATTCTCTGGGATCTTCTTGAGTTATTACAACAAGACCAATTGTATGCATGATATCTGGTCTAGTAGCAGTAAGATATAGTAGTCCACCAATCATTGATCTATACTTGCTCTAGTTTGTCTTAGGAGATTCATCATTTTTTCTCAACTTTCAACTAGTAACCATGGGAGTACACACTAGTTTAGAATCCTCCATTCCAAAATTATTCAACAATTCTTTGACATACTTTGACTATGAAATGAAAATTCCTTTTTTTGATTAACAGATTTGTAACCCAGGGAAGAAATTCATCTCCACAAACATTGACATCTCAAACTCTTTTTGCATTTGCTTTGCAAATCTCTTGCACATAGCTTCATTTCCTCAAAAGATTATGTCATCAACATACACAACCACAATCAGGATATGATCTCCCTCAACCTTGAAGTAAAGATTGCTATCTATAGTACCCTTTTTTTAATCCTTGCTTCAACAATTATCTATACAATCTTGCATACCAAGTTCTAGGAGCTTGTTTGAGACCATAAAATGTCTTTTTTAATCTATAGACCATATCAACATCCTTTGACAATGAAAAACCTTTTGGTTGTTCAATGTAAACCTCTTTTTCTAACTAACCATTCAAGAAGGGAGACTTGAAATCCATCTAATACACCTTAAATTCTTTATGTGCTAAAAAATCCAAAAACATTCTAATGGCTTCCATTCTTGCCACCAGAGAAAAAGTCTTCAAAATCTATTCCTTCCACTTGTGATTATCCCTTACACACAAGTCTAGCCTTATTTCTAACAACCTTTCCATCCTCATTCAGTTTTTTCTTGAAAACCAATTTAGTTCCTATCACATTCTTGTTTGTTGGTCTTGGGACCAATTCCAAAGTTCGATTCTTCTCAATTTATCTCAACTCTTCTTCCATAGCTTTGATCCAGTTCTCATCCTTGCATGCTTCAGTTATATTTTTAGGTTCTACCTCTAAAAGTAAACAAAAGTTTACCTGTTCTTTTGTCATAGCAAATTTTCTTCTTGTCAACACACCTTTACTCTTATCTCTAATTATTTGTTCTTCAAAATGATTCTTCTACACATACTTAGGAGTCTTAGGGATCTTTTCCAAAGCTTCTTCTTCTTCAAATATCATCTCTTTTTCTTTCTTTTCATCTTTTTCTTCACTGCAAGGGGGCTCATCAGATTCATATCCTTCTATCAAAACAAAAAATTTATGTGGTTCTTCATCCACTTTGACACTTGCACTTTCAACAATATTCTTCAACCTTTTGTTATAACATCTACATGCCTTGGTTTTTGTAGATTATCTAAGGAATACTCCATCAGATCTTGCATCAAAATTTCCTAAGTTTTCTTCATCTCTTTTGATATAGAATTTACTTCCAAACACTCTAAAATATTTCACAATAGTAGGTTTTCCATACCATAACTCATAAGGAGTCTTTGACTAGTTCACTCTTTCTTGTCCTTTGTTAAGTATGTATACTATAGTATGAACTGCTTCTCTCCAATAAACATCCAGTAGATTTGCTTCCTTCATCATGGTTCTTGTTGCTTCCTGAACTGTCCTATTCTTTTTCTCCACAACTCCATTTTGCTGAGGAGTTATAGGAGTTGATAACTTTCTCTTTATTTGACGATCTTCACAAAAACTATTAAACTCATTGGAGGTGAACTCACCACCTATGTTAGACCTGAAGCACTTTATTTTCAAATCCATTTCATTCTCAACCATATATTTAAATTCTTTAAACTTATCTAGAGCTTTTAATTTTTCTTTGAGAAATGTCACCCAAGTCATTCTAGAATAATCATCTATTAATAACATGATATACCTATCACCTTGAGATCTTCTTATTCTAGTAGGTCCACATAGGTCTGTATGAACCAACTCCAAAGGTCATGTGGTAAAATATTCTTTAGTTATGAACCTCTTTTTTTTTTCTTTCAAAACTGACACTCTTTATAGATTGCATTGATAGGATTTGTAATCCTTGGTAGATCTCTCACAACATCAATAGAATTGATCTTCACTAGGATATCAAAGTTAATGTGACCCATTCTTCTATTCCATAGCCATGTTTCATTGATTTGTGACATAAAGCACTTAACACCACCACCTTTGAGCTGATAAACATTTGCTTCTATCCTTGTTCCTACAACAACCAAATTTCTAGAGCTCCCTTTTCTGATTTCACAACCATCATGTCTTGAAACACCAAATTGTATCCTCTTCTACACATTTTTCCTACACTAACAAGATTATGCCAAAGACCCTTGACATAAAGAACATTTGTTTTATGCTTTCCATAAAAAATAATTGAACCTTTTCCATAGATCTTACTAGATGTATCATCACCAAACTTAACAAGACCACCATCATACTTTTGAAGTTTAATAAACTTACTCTTGTCACCTATCATATGATTTTAGTATCTAGTTTCAATTATCCAATAATTCCTCTCCTCTCTTGCATGAAAAGAAATCAACATAGTTCCTTCAGTAGTGTGACCTATTTCTAGAGAACTTTCCTTCACACATCTTTCAGGATTAGTAGAATTAGTTCCAACATTTAAAACCATGAACAATCATTCATCGTTTTCATCATCAAGGTAGTATGATTCCTCATCATCAGATACACCATTGTCTTTTACAACATAATAACTCTTCTTAACTAATTTACCTTTATGATCCTTATGTTTTTCATTTGCAATTTTGATTGGATATTTAGAAGCATAATGGCCTTTTTTTCCATAATTGAAACACTTAAAGGGTAACTTACCTATGTATCTACCTGTGCCATTTTTCAATCTCCTTACCAAATTTTCTTCAACCTCATCAAGATCATCAGGATCCAATTCATCATCCTTCTCTACCTTGATTTTTCATTATTCTCATAATCCTTGACCTCATCATCACTTGCCAAACCATTAGAATGCACAGTATATCCATTTTCAATTGAATTCTAGACACCAAACTGTAGAGATACAAGAAAGGCTTTTATCCTAGCTTTCTAGTAAGCATAATTCGTTCCATCGAACATAGTAGCTTTGACACCCTTCCAGTGCACCATCTAGACCTACCTCAAGTGGTTAAGATTCTTCCAAGGAATCATAGCTCTAATACCAATTGTTAGACACATAGGACAACTAAGAGGAGGGTGAATCAGTTGTACATTGAAATCATCAAACCATCATAAATTCTTAAACTCTTATTAAATTTTAGATCCTTATTAAGCATCAGAAAAAATAAAACATATAAAACATCAAAAAACAACACCAAACACAAGAGAACACTGGATTTATGTGGAAAAACCTAATCAGGGAAAATCACGATGAGGATTAGCTCACATATATATGAATAGCAACACCAAATACAATAGGATCACTACCTAAAAGAGAAGAAAGACTTACTGCTAAGGGCTTATTTCCCAAATGACTCACTATCTAGAAGAAATAAGAATAGAGGAAGACTATTACAAAGATATTCCCTATCTAAGAGTAATAGGAAAAATCCACCACTGCAATTGTACACCATCCACAACTACCTTCAACAACTTCAAGCACATCAAAAATGTAGACACCTTCTTCTCATTGCATCTGGTAGCCTTAGGAATTTAAGCTCATCATTAGATCATCACAATTGATCACATTCACATCATACAAAACTTGCACATTTTCTACACACATCTCCAACAATTAACCTTGCTTATATATACTCCACAACCTCAAAAACCTTCTCCATGTCATCCTCAATGAAACATGTGCACCCCAAACATGAAACCAAAAAATAGGTCGACACCAAACACTTTCGCGGTGGAAAGAAGTGAATGCAAACCACACTTAGGACCCAAATCTACATCAACATGCTTTGCCACACTTCCACAAACAAAAAACAACCTCTGCAATTAGCACTAGCATGCCAGGTCAAGAAAACCTGTACTAACACTAACAAGTGACCACATACATGCCTCTCTAGGTATGGAAACACCACACAAACCACATAACAACATTCCACAACATCCAAGAATATTCCAACACTGTCAAAATATTCAGCAATACTACCACAACCACCTGAAATTGAAGAACACTTTCATTCTGTGCAACCAACCACACTGCCACATACATACATATCACTTACCAACCTTGCAAACTAACTAAACACTAGATACTCCAAGGAAACATAGGAACAAACAATATGAGAACATTCCCAAATATGCAAGACAAGAAACTAGAATGTAGAGATATGCAAAGCAATTCCATTTCTATCATACAACCTTCTACACATGCAACACACTATCAAATACAACTTCCACTGTTGCATGATCTAGAACTTGAAACTCTAGATATAGCACCTCTGATCATCACATCCAAATCACACAAGTATATCTTCAACCGTGAAGAAATGCAGAGCACAACACTGAACACACGTCTGCCACACTGCACACTCTTTTATTCAAATTTTCTCAAAAACACTTGGAAACCAAGTGAACCAATAGCATCAACAACACCACAAACACCTGCTCAACATATCTGCAACATCTGGAATACCTTCTCAATACCACAAACATTTCTCAACATGACCACTCTAGAAGTTGACATCAAATCACAACACTAATGGCATCATAGTGCAACAACCTCTTGACCATACTAGAGGTTGACATCAATGACAACACTAATGAAAACACCAAAAAATCTCCAAAAGTAAGGGTACTACCAACCCATTAAAAGTGGGTCTCCTAATCATCTTTGAGTATATTTATACCCATCTTAAGGATAAATTGAGCTAACTTTTCTCTAAACAAGGAAGAATTAGTAAGGCTTAATGTTTATATAAGAAATAATATTTGATCAGTTAGCATAGTAGAATATTGTTTTTGTACTTTTATTTTTTCAAAGGATTTTATGTGTTTTCTTGATAGGAACTTCTCATCTTGAAGCATATTTTTATTCCTATATAATACATGATATGAATAAGATTGGTCTTGCTTTTCTTGATGAAAACTCTCTTGTGTGATTTTTTCTTGTATTCTAGAGTTGCACAAGGGTGCTAGCAAAAACCCTTGTTTATTACTCTTATTGGTCCCCTTCCAAATATACCCATGATAGACTAGTCAAAATTTTATGTAACTTTTTTTGAGCCAATATCAACAAGGCATGAGGGTTATATAGAATGGTTCAGTACATTTTCTACTTACCATAGGGAAAATATTACATGGACATAGTTATTTATAAAGAATTTCTATATGTGCCAATTGGGTGGTTTATGAGCTTGAAGGTCCTAAGGAATAGAGGATTCTTCTTTAGTGTTACATTGATTTTGAATTATTCTATAGGAAAAATATTGGCAAGTTGTTGGCCTTCTCATTATTTTGATCACAAGTGCTCTAGTTAAATCTAAAGGCCCCTCCATAACTCAAAGAATATAGAATAACTTTTAGGTGGTCAATAATTCCTCAAGTGGATGGTAGATTGTTTAACTACAATATTTGGTTATCACCTATTATTAATAGTTCTACCTTGTCCCTAGGAGAAATATATGGCATTAATGTTCTTTGGATATTTTATAATGGCATCCATGTCATAAAATATTGTCTCCATAGCTAGTATTGGAAATAAAATTATCTATTTCGTGTACATCCATTCATCTTAAAATTCTAGTGCTTAGTTTTATGTTTCATAAGCTAATCCTTCAATGGGATTTTTCTTTCTGGATTGATTGGGGTGGAATTGTGATATTTCCTTCATATTTTACAAAATTTGGTTTTATATAATGCCATTATCCCATTTTTTCTTACCCTTTGTAAGCTAAACACATGATGGGAAATCATTCATCCCCCCAAACCTGGATTTGTTGGCTCAAGCATATTTGATAAACTAAAATGGAAACTAAAATTGTTCACTTTCTTTTGTGTATATCCTACCAAACACTTTCTTTAGGAGAAAGACACTCCTATATCATAATTTCTTATCCAATATGTCCAACCTACCATATAATGGAGACCATATTAATGTCTTAGGTGTGTGCCTTGTATGACTGCTATTATATATTTATTTTGATACTATACTTCTCAATGAGAGTTTTGTGCTGCCACCAATGTTGTTTTTTGTATTGGCACCTCTTATTTAACTATGTATTATGGGATGCATATGCTATGGCTATACATGTATGTACTACTCACTATTTTAAATTCACATTTTTTACTATCTCAATTATATGTGTGATATATTGTCTTGTTCAACATCATATTTATTATGATTCAAAGTATTTGTATTTATGCTTGTAGATTATGTGATTTTAGAATAAATTTTAGTTGATATAATTATTGATAGATTATTTTGTATTTATTTTTTATCATGTTGGGTGTCTTATTATGCTTTGGCTATTGTGTATTAAGTAGGCATGCTTGATGTTTTATTGAGTGTGTAGGCATAATTTTTAGATCCAATAGTGGTTAATTTAGATAGTTTGGTTTGGGAAAATAGGTTATGTGTATTTTCCCATTTCACTCAACTTTATATTTGAAATCTATCTTGTGATAGTTGTGAAACAAATATTTGAATGAAATTTGGTTCTTGATCCACATGTTGTGAATAAATCAATAATATTTCTATTTTCACTTCATGTGTAAATTTCATCTTCTAATTTCTATTTGTAATTATTTGATTTTTTGTATTTACCTACTAAATGTGAAATTTAAACAATTATGCACTATCGTAAAATGGTCCTACATAATTAAATATTGTGATAACTTAAAATGAATTTAAAAATTACAAAGTTTGTTTAGGCTTTATGCCTTAGCCATTATTGATCAAATTGAATGTTTTAAGTCATTGGAAAGTAATTATTTTTATTTAATATAATTGAAAATGCTAGTTATATCTAGGGTATGTATATTATGTACAAAATAGCCTTATATGTATATGTATGTGTATACATGTGTATATACATATGTATATGTGTACTTATATGTATATGCATAAATATAATACACACACACACACACACATATATGGATATACAAATATACATTCATACATATGTATCCATATATTTATGAATGTATATATGTATATGCATATATGTATGCGTGTGTGTGTACATATATGTGTATGTATGTATGTATATGTATATGTATATGTATGTGTTACAATTATAAATCAAATTTCATAGTTTGAATTACAACTTGAGGATACCATTCTAAAATGCATTAGACTCTTTGTTT